>JZLH01S0601702.1:55905-77031 GCA_001188425.1 Eucidaris tribuloides
CTTCTTGAATCAAAGACGAACTTTTGATATCATATAGGTAATACACATACTTTCTAACTAACCGTGTTTATGATTTCCAGACAAACATGTTCAAGTGTTTAGAAAGTGTTACAAAAAGTGTTTATAAAAGTGTTTAGTAGGTTTTTACAGTGTAGGGATTCCCGCTTACCTTTCATGACTGGGTAAAGTTTCCATGTCGAAATGCCTCCGATCTGCATCATCTGACCCAAGGAGATTTCGAGGAAGAAGATGGGTACCCCACTGAGGAAGAGCGAAATCACGTAGGGTATCAAGAATGCTCCTGCATTGTAGGAAAAAATAAAGTATAAATAGAAGGTAAACAGAGAGTCCTCGGAGAAACAGCGAAATTCCCTACGGAACCAAGAAAGCTCGTACATTTGTCAGGTTTGTGGGAAGAAGCAAAGTATAAACAATAAACGGTCGTAATAATGGATACACGATTATCTTGGATTAAAGTAGGAGAGGGACATGGGAATGGATAGGCACAGGAACGAGCTAAGTCGAGCATATAAATCATCTGCAGAAACCTAATTAACAACTAAGAAATTGTACATAATGTGAGAACAATACAGTAGGTTTAGGAAAGAAGAATTGTCAATATGTGACTCTAAATGAAAACAAAAATCATACACAACGACATACGACAAAATAGTAACAAATATCATTGAAATTAAAGAAAGGAAGTGGAAATGGGCAGAGCATTTACCTACAACATAAAGCAACAAATGGATTCAGAAACTCAGAGAATCGCAAACGAGAATTATTGGCAAGAAAAGAAGAGGTAAACAAAGAAGAAGATGGAGAGATGACATGACGTACATAAACATGGAATAGAATGACAGTAAACAGAATTGAAAGGAATGCGATGGGAGGGGGGGGGGCGTTCGATCAAAAATGGTTGAATAATGCTGATGATATTAATACCAGGGATGTGGTGGTGATGATGATGATGATGATGATGATGACGATGATGATGATGATGATGATGATGATGACGATGATGATGATGATGAAAATGATGAAGATCATGATGACGATCATAATGGTAAAGATCATGGTGATGATGATGATGATGATGATTGATGATGATGATTGATGATGATGATGATGACAATGAAGATGATGAAGATCATGATGTTGATCATAGTGGTGAAGATCATGATAATGATGATGATTGATGATGATGACGATGAAGATGATAAAGATGATGATGATCATAATGGTGAAGATCATGATGGTGATGACGATAATGATGATGATGATGATGATGATGATGATAATGATGATGATTGATGATGATGATGATGATTGATGGTGATGACGATAAAGATGATGAAGATGGTGATCATGATGATGATGATGATGATCATGATCATAATCATGATGGTGATGATCGTGACGATGATGATAATCATGATGATCATGATCATGATCATAATCATGATGGTGATGATGGTGACGATGATGATGATGATGATGATGATGATGGTGATGATAATGATGATCAGCATGATCATGATCATGTTGATGATGGCGATAATGGTGACGATGATGATGATGGTGATGATGGTGATGATGATGATAATGATGATGATGACGATGATGACGAATCAAGAGCCAAGTGGTTGGTTGATGAAGGGGCCTGTATCCAACATTAATTGAAAGACGATGCCGATGACAATAAATACAGCAAGTGAGAAATCTTTCGATGTCGATTCAAGAACATAATTGTATGTAATATATAATGTCACTCCAGTTGTTGATTTGCTGGTACGATTCCAAATATGACAATTGGGCAGTAAAATTAGATGGCGGCTATTGGTACAATACAGGAAATGTAATTAATAATTTCAGGACCACGCTGAGTAAACTTGGACTTGAACCCACTAAATGAGGTAATTAGGCGCAGCGGTAGTTTGGAAGAACCCAAAGTAAATATTTAGATATGTTCACGGAAGAGAAAGAATGAGAGCACCATTAAATCAATTTATCTTGTATTAATGACTGCAAATAAACAACCTCTGGAATATTTATAACGAGTTTTATCTGATAAGAACATTGGGGCATTACGGAGAGTGTTTTAGTAAAGTGTGCATTTAAAAGTCTCTTCCCATTAATATTTTAAAACATTTTCAGGGAATTATTATATTAATGGAGGATAGCTATAGGTCTCTCCTATCATACTCCCCCGACATTTGGATGATGTTTTATACTTGAATGAGCAGTGAACACTTTCCTACCCTACTTTAGTAAAAGGAAGCATCAGCGACTAGTGTCATTTCTTATAAATGAGAAATATGTGCCTGACAATTATAATAACAATTATATAGGTATTATTGCAATATCACGGAATTTAACAAAAATATCTTCCAAATGAATGATTACATTGCTCCAAATTTCGCCCACTGGTATAGCATCATTTTTATGAAATATCGTTAACCTTCATTTTAGTTTCGTTTCGCAAAGAGCGGGATGTGTAAATTTTATTTGCAGTTTGGTTCTTTGCGATTTCAATTCGTCATTTCGCAACAAGTCGCAAATATTTCCATTTTAAAATGGTAAATTTTCATATAAATCGTCCCAGCCAGGGAACGCCTGACAAAATAATGTTAAAAGCAAATTCGTTTTTGTTTAAAAAAAATAGATTCTCATCTAAATTGCTCCTACACATTAATTAAATGAGTTCCAAAAGGGTGCCCAGTCTTGTCAATATACCACCACCTTTATTGGTGCACTTGAACACAATTCTGACATAAAAGGGTAAAAAAATAGCACCATTCTCTTGAAGAGTGCTGTTAAGCACCCTTAATGGTGCCTATAAGTACCTCTTAAATGTTGTCGCTATTGTGAGAAAAATGGCACCAAATTGGCCATTTTTTTTTTAGAGTGTGTGATAATATCTTGAATATTTTGGAACGACAAAACCAAAAGTAATTCTGTCATAACTGGTCGTAAAAAGACGAAATTATTGTTGTATTCAATTGGACAGTAAGTGTGACCAACGAATTAAAATTGTTAGTGATGTAACTGCGCGACAAAACTGGTAAAAAGATTAAAAATGTTGTCAAACAAGTTGACAGAAGACTTGTATCTCAAGACGAATCAGACTTGACTATAATATTGTAATTCACCAAAAAAATAAAAGTTTGGAGATGACACAAATATTCTCTACGTTAAAATTCTGAAATGTTTTTATTTTTATTTTTCATGTATTTTTTTTTTGGGGGGGGATATCATATTGGTAGGACGATAATGAACCTTTTCCACAAATCGGTAATTGAAAGCACAATGATATGCAACTGTGTAGTGTGGTTTTGGAAATTAGAAATTTTGGAAATTGTTGACAAAAAGGCATACATTAAAGTGCTTGAAAAAAAATTGCTAGGCAGGCAGGAAAGATCACGGGGCAAATGAGAGACCTAACCCATATGTACTAAAAGGATATTCAAAAAAGCGAGTGAAATCCTCAATAATAAAAAAACACATATTACACATGCACTAAATTAATACCTTCGTTCTGGGTAAAGACTGAATATATACAATAAAATGTCGAACTGAAATTTAGATACCGCAAATCCTTTGTTCCACTTTCTGTTAGATTGCTTCAGAGCAAAACATAATATTCTTCATTGTTATAATGATAATCCCTATCAAATTGTAAATAGAATTTATAAAGAGTATGTATATCTGCTAGACCCTGAAATTTGACTCACACTACCAAAAATTACTCTCTGTAAATGAAAATTTGTCACATTTTTAAATCATGATATCGCAACTTCAGATTTTTTGTATTCATTTCTCCTTACCGTCACTTAATTTCGTTCTTGTAACTGTACATCTTCTGCTCCATGCTCCAAAACCCAACTGTCTACTTATTGTCAATTTCTACCTTTTATATCTCTAGCTTTACCAATTAGTTTATTTCATAGTGTTATAACAATCTGTACCAAAATTCATCTAAACTGTTATCGACCTGTCTTATGTTCTCATTTGTTCATGTATAATGTGTCTTTTTGTTTATATATTTTGTACTAGTATTGTATATATGTATAATGTGAAGTGTGAACACACCAGATTTCCAAATTATTGGACAATAACGATGAACCTATGAACAACTTATACATATCATCCAAACAAAACTAATTTTTCATTCCCACATCCCCCGAAAGATCAACACAACATAAAAAAGTACTTACCACCCCTTTCAACATACATACCACACTTTAACAAAACAATTGTGCAAAAATAATTTGCAAGAGGTTCCTACACGTATTGACTAACTTCTGTGTGAAAATGTGATTGGTCCGTTAGGTCATGCATGAATGAGCATGCATTAAAGGTGAAAATGCCACTTTTCAAAAGTCACAGGAGTCATCGCTTATGCCAAAATAATGGTAAATAATAACATTTTTTCCTTTATTTATAAAGTATGCTCACTCAACCATATCATGGTTACAGCCTCTTATGTTCATACAACACGTAAAGATACATTTTGCTGAAAAAAATCGGATTTCAATTTTTTGCAGTAAACAATGGATTTTACAATTTCAAAATCAAGAAAGGGTGGAAATTTTTAAATTGCGCTCACCGAAACGTAAAATATGCAAAAAGTGCCAAAGGACGTATGAATGGATCAAACGATAGATGATTAACATAAATAGCGATTAATCATTCACCAGAAACAGAATTTGTCAAAATCCTGCATCAAAAACCCCCCAAAATGAGCCCTGTGACTTTTGAAAAGTGACTTTTTGCCTTTAATATGTGCTCACTCATGCATGACTCGACGGATCAACCACATTTTCTAACAGAATTTAGTCAATTAGTGCAGAAACTTCCTTGCCAAATTATTGTGCTCAACACCGTTCTTTTTTAAAGTTATAGTATTTTGAAAAAGGGGGTAGTTACTTGTTTTTGTTGTGTTTAGTTTGCCATGTCTGGTGTAACTCTTTGACCTAGATGATCCAAGTCACCCCAAGGTAGCTTCATTGGATTTTGTTAACAGGTTAAGTGCTTGTCCAGACCGCTTTAAGGGTCGCACCCTGTGCCCATGAGATGGTTAAGTGGTCCATCTTGAAAACAGATGAAGAGTTTAATCGTAAAACGGGTTAACTACATTTTCACCGAAAATGAGTTATTAACATATGCACATTTACCACTTACTTATCTGGCGATAGTATGAAACTTAAAACCAAATTCCACAAGCAAGTACACAATGTTTTGGGATTTACTTTTATGTTTCCATAGGCGCGTTTACAAACTTAGGCAAATAAGTACATTTTCTCCCAAGTTACTAAAGTGGAGTTAACCCGTTTTGCAATCAAACGGGTTAGCTGTTTTGAAACCAAATGACTTGAGTTCAAAGTGATAGGCTAACATTGTGGAGCTTCAATTTAAAAAATTGTCAAATTTGATATCTGAGCTACATACTAGTGTTCAAATGGACAAATAAACACCCTAGAATACAAAAGTTTGGAAAGGTATGCTGTCAATGGCAAGGTAAGCATGAATAAACAATATTTCAACTCCGATGGAGGATAAAATAGCCTAGATCTGCACACAGTAAGTTTATGGAAAGAAATGGGCAGGTGAATCCGGTCTATTTGAGTGCTTGTTGGTTTTCACTTTTTCAAAGTACTAAATTATCATTTTCAAATACATTTTTTTAGGACTTCATTTCTAAACCTTATCAGAGACACTTATAGCTAAGAGGATTATGTAGCTTAAAGTTTTTTAAACTGTGGCCAATGTTAGCCTGGAGCTTCATTCTGACAGAATACAAAAAAACATACAATTGAAAGATGGTAACTGATTATTTTTGTGAATATCTGATTATTTTGTTTCTAAAATACTAACTATTTTCGTGTAGACTGTTTTACCATCAAATGAGTATTATGGATTTTCATACTTATGATATAAATATATCAAACATTCTACTTCCTGAAATATTGTTATTGTTGTAATTAAAGGGAGAAGGCGCCAGCAACTAACAGGCATAAGTTAAGAATAAGAATGAGATTGTGAGTATTGTGAGAATTATGGTACATGGTGATAAAGACAGCCAAAATAAGGGGTACTGTGTGATACTCACCCTCAGCAAGGCCCTATAGATTAGTTAATTTGTGTTTATTTTACGTCTTTGCAAGTTTTATCCTCGGATAAAACTTGCAGAAACAGCTATAGGGGGAGCTTATCAATTCAAACAGTACATTCATTACCACGGTGCGGCTAACACACGTCGCGTGGCATGCATTGGTCACGCATGGTCAGCTCCCTGCAGTGCACGTGCAATCTGATTGGTTGGCAAGAACTCAAATATTTTCTTAACTTATGCCTGTTAGTTGCTGGCGCCTTCTCCCTTTAAATAACCAAACATGCACAAAATTGGTCACTTATCAGTTTTTAAATCACAACATTTTTACGGAGTACCTCTCGACAAAACATAAAAAGAAGATGAACATTAAAGTTATGTTGTTGCTTTTTTTCAGAACAATTTTTCTCAAGATCGACCATTTTAACATCACATGGCTGTAATAAACCACGTGCTTGTCATGGCATACATGATCTTACTAATAGATTGACCCTTTTACCATTACCGCTGAAACAAAAAATGAGAGAAATTACTGAAATAGTGGAACTTATCTCCAAAATGAGGCATCAAAGGAAAATTTCGATAAAATCACTTGAAGTGTGCGTCCTCTCATTTCACCAGAAGTGCATTATTTTACCTCAAACCGTCAAATTTTCGAGTTAGACCGATTTTACTATCATAGGACCGCCCAGAAGACATATCAGTGTCTACCTTTCCCTTTTACAGTTGCAAGATCACAATCAGGTCATTGTAGAGTGAATTTGACACATCGGCGGATCCATGGGCAATCCCCCCCCCCCCTCCATCGGCGTAAAAAAGCCAAAGGAAGGACTAGAGAAAATGTTTTACGGGCCTGCCCAGCTAGGTTTCCCCTTTTTCAGGTTAATATCTGAGGCCTGCTAAACGGCTCCCTTTGTAAAAATACAGGATATTTGGCCAAATAGTATTTAGGGCATAAAGTCCTCGAACGTCGAGTGGTAAACATTTTGGATGAGTAGGTCTATCCGTCATTACATTACGGAATTTATCTGCAGAGGTCGTATTTTCATGGTAGAGCCTTTTAAATGAATATACAAATCAATGGAAAAATACATTCTAAGAATAAAACAGTTTTAAAAGGGTGACCAGCCTTAATTGTCACGATGGCGGTACCTTTATTGGAGGTGTTCTTGAGCACCATTCTGACGTATAAAAGGTGAAAAATAGTTCTTTTTTATGAGTGCTATCAAGCACCCTTAATGGTGCCAATATGTACCTGTTGAAATGGTGTCACTATTCTGATAAAATGGTGGTAAATTATACCTTTTTTTTCTTGGAGTGTATTTATAAGATAAAGCATTTTTAATGACTATACAAATTAATGAACAATTTTGCATAATTTAATCAATCGATAAATAAACAGGATGTATGTAGAAACTTCAAAAAACAGACTTTGCTTGCACTTTGAAATTAGGCGATTCGCGTGGTCGTCCTACTTATATATCCTATGCCACATACACTGTAAATCACGTACATTCAACGTGATGTATACGTACACCTACACGGACTATGTGTTCCTGAGGAGAGGCAGCTGTACGGATCACATACACCCAACACTGGAAAAAACAAACCAAAGTTTGTACTGTGTGGATTGAATGATCCAGCCCATAAAAATGTCGGATGAACATAATTTTTTCAATCAAGACACTGGGCAGAAATTTTAGAAAATTAAAAAATGAAACTGAAGTGCGAATCAATCAATTTCAAATTATATGCTTAGGTCATTTGTAGTTTATGCATTTAGAGCAATAATGCAGTATAATTTTGTTTTAAAAAAAAGAGAATTTCAGAGCACATTCTCGTGCCGCGACTGCATAAAAACGACCGCACATTACTTTGTACACACAAGTATAAAGTTGTCGCCATGTGTATATACTTACCGCCGCCGTTTTTGAAGACTAGATAGGGGAACCTCCAGACGTTACCCAAACCCACAGCAAAACCAATACAGATCATGATGAAGTCGAGCTTATTGGCGAACCCTTCTCGCTCCTCCGGCTCCGTTTTGGTGGAAACTGCGTCATTACTCTCCCCCTTTTGGTCCCCCTCACCCTCCTGGATCTTTTGATCAACCATTTCCACATTGTACGAGTCTGTAGGCGCCATATTCCAAACCAGTTTGCGTTAAAAGTTATTGAATATTGCACTGATGACAGCTATATGCAAATGAAGACAAATCCATACGAACACTGACAAAAGCAAATCGAGATAGGATACGATAATACTGTAGAATTGCTAGCAGTAGGCCTATATCCTTTTGAAATGCTTTATTGAACAACAGAAGAAAAAGCTATCAGAGAGACTCCGACTATATAACGGCAGAAGAAAAAGATATCTGATAGACTTTGAGTAGATATAACTGAAGAAGAAGAAGAAGCTGTCTGTATACACTCCGACTATCACGATTTAAACTGAATCAATGACCTATTTTTGTCGATTGAAATCAGTTACTCAACTCACGTATAAAGGAGTTATCGAGTCTATTTAACCCTCATAATCTGATACGTCTTTTTTATTTTAATCTGCAAACGGTATGTACATAGACAGTCACAACGGGTAATGAATTGTAACAATTGACCTACTCCCGCATGTCCCTGACGGACTACTTATACAACACTTCTCCCCCCCAAGGGTAGGCTGGGGGGGGGTGCTACGTGCACCCCCCCCCCCCTCAGAGCCCAAAGGAGTTCCGCCCCTGGCAAGCAAAAAGAAACTTTCACCACCTTTTCTGCTTTCAACGCCTGATTTTCTCAAGTTTAGTTCCACCTCGCTAAGATGTACACCTCCCCACACCAAGTTAGTTCCACCTCCGCAAGATGTGCACCTCCCCATGCCCAAACCAGCCTACACCCCTGCCCCCCCCCCCCGAAGCGTTGCTCCCTTTTCGCCCTAAATGTAAACATGGAATTACGGGACTTTTGTGTGTGTGATTTGCACCCGTTCCTCGATATTTGATAGAATTAATCTAATTAATCGACTGAACCCTTGACGTTATTTTGCTCATTCGAAAGATATTGAACAAATATGTTGACAGTGGAGTCGTGAAATATACCGAATATCGTAATCAATGATTTATGATACAATAATTTTGATCTGATGATATTTAAACTGAAAATGTTTTTCATCCGTTTTGCGCCCAACACTACTAGTATAGCGTGCCGAAAAAAAAGTTGCTGTTAATTTCGTGACCACATTGTCTGTTGTTCTCAATGTAGCATTATTCAGGCAGTTAGCGCATAAGAAGAGTATTTTGGATCATTATAGCTGTATGCAAAGCAATCTAAAAGGTAATGAATGGCGCGTGTGCATGAAGTCTTTTTTTAATGAAAATTTTGTTTTCAATCTACGAGTCATTGTTTTGTACTCCATAGCTGGTGGGGGGGGGGGGTTACAAGAGGATTTTAAAAGGGTATCGTCATCTATGCATTTGTTGAGTTTAGGAACAGGCGTAAATCTAGGTTATTGCATCATATTTGTGCTCGCAAGCCCCTGTCCCCAGCTATGACGCACATCACCTTCTCAAAACGGAACAGGTGTGATGATAAGCTTCATACTATACAGCGTGTCTCAAAAAAATTGTGCAAGTGAAAACCGCCCTCTTTGGCAATTACAAAATACTCTTGTGACAGGATGCTTACATCACCATCAAGGGCGTAGTCTTAGCTTTCAAATGACGTTTGTTCTGTTCAGTTTGGTTGTTTTAATCCTGAGATATGTTCAGTTTAACACAAAAAGGTAAAACCCCAAATGTGCCACTTTTACTACAGTCATTAATAGCATCAGGCCCTCTTGCCGTAAACGTGACACAACTGCGATTCCACCGTTTTGTTTTTTTTACAAGATATCTCGAGATTAAAACAAGCAAATTGAACAAAACAAGTGGCATTTGTAAGCTAAGACTTTGCTTTTGACGTTGATGTAAGCATTATGTCACTAAAGTATTTTCTAATTGCCGAAGAGGGCGCTTTTTTACTTGCAAAATTTTTTGAGACATGCTGCAGCACGTCTCAAAAATCGTCATTTGAAAGCTCAGACTATGCCCTTGATGGTAATGTAAGCATGACGTCACAAAAATGTTTTTCTCATTACCATAGAGGGTGCTTTTGACTGGCACAGTTATATTTGAGACACACTGTAGATCCATCAATTATAGACACAAGACTTAATGTCTAAAATGAATCTCCAGGCTGGAAGAATTTGTCAAGAGTTTGAATACAAGATGCATACATAACCAGTAATGAAAAATAGTGCGACCCTGATTGAAATTGAATTCATCCACACAGATATAGACGTAATCTCGTCATATACAGGAGAATTTGTTGATTAGGCATTTATGAAATACTATTGTCATATCTAATACTATTGTTAATTGTTTTCCATTTTCAAAATATGATCTACATGATTCCCCATGCTAGTAGTGTCTTTGATAAGGTCTAAAAACGAAGCCCTGAAAAAAAAATACATTTCAAAATGATCATTGAGTGCTTTAAAAGAATAAAAATCATTCAAAGACCATTACAGTTTTTTTCCCATAGACTGCTGTGTTGCAGATTTTTATATCGGTCAAGAATAATTCATGTGGCAATTTTCATCTGTACATATTTTACCAGTGACTGCATAACTGTCTGAACTTTTAGGTGTTTATTTGTCCATTCAAACACTGTCAGATATGTCAGATGGTAAAGTTTGATAATTTTTTAAAATGGGTCTTTCTTAATGTTGTATAGTGTCTTTAAAATGAAGACTTCTTTGAATGCTGCAATTTACCCTTAAAGGGAGGAGGGACCCCGACATTTCCCACATGCAGGTTATGTACCGCGGCTACATGTTCTCCGATAATTCAAACAATACAATTTGTCACTGCAAATAATTATTTTCAGTAGATTTGATGTTGTTTTCTGATGTCTGGGGTGATAATAGAATACTTTGTTCGAGATTGAGGAAAAGGTTGTCTGATCGACCAAAACTAGTTTGATTCTCGATTATCAATGTTGGCACTTACTGCTCATGAGAGTGCCACTGGGCAATTGTCGTGCAATATAATCAGTCAAGCATAGTACAATTAAAAATTAGCACAGTATCACACGTCTCTAATGACATGAGTGGCTTGTAGCCAGTGCACACTTTACAGGGTCTAAAGTATGTTGCTCCTATCATTAGGATGATAATGACGTAAGCCCACGTTTCACAAATATGCGAATTGATAAGGATTCGTCCCTTTTATTGATCTGACCCTAACTGAACTTTGGACGAGACATCAAAGGGCATTTATTATCCAATTACAGTGCTATTAGTCCGTTCTTATATAGTGTTTTATTAGGGCCTGCCCATTCACTTTATCTATTTACAGTTAAATAATACTTCAGCCATCCAACTTGCTTCATCATTTTACGACAATAATGTATTTGGGCATTATTTTATTACTGATATTATATAAAATTGTATCTGGCGATCATTATATGCTGACATTGTTTAAAACTTTATTGTACTCGAAGGTGCAACTCCCACCGGTAATAAAAGTCTGTCTTGTGACCGTTTGATTTGCAGACGGACGATAATTTCAATGCCATAATTATGTTGTCACAAATGCAGTATTTCAAAGGCAGTATGCATCATTCGAATCGAAGGATTTAGACCCTACTTTTGAATTAGAGAACGATAATATATTTCGATATAATAATGCTTTCATATTGTAGATGTGTACTTTATTCTTTTCTGATATCGTTATTTCAATTATCTATATTCGTGCGGTGCAAAGGACACGCGGCATTTTCCACGCCTGAAAATCGTCTTGCGAACACGTATGGGCTATACTTATGGTAATTTTCCATTTGCGATAGAGGTGTATTCCGGTGATTCGAGTGCGCGTTCATGTATATACGGTCGTTTGATTGATATAAGTCTCAAAGATCAAATTATGGATGAGTTGAAACAATTTACTGCAATTAGAAAAACCAGCAGCAAATGGTGTTTGCGACAAATACAATAATAATGGATCCTGATGTGCTTTCGTCATTATAGTGAAGCTGTTATAATTTGTACACTATATGCTACTTTTGGCTTGAATTTAAAGAGAAGTTTCCATCTGAGACGTATACTTCTTTAGCTATTAGGAAAATTAAATGGTTTTACCAAATTGTGACCATGAATATGTTTAAGTTATTCGTGTTCTTTTACATGGCATGCATTGCCCCTCCGTTTGTTTTGTGTAAATATAACATTTGTCATTGTCTTGTCCCTATCCACTTGAATTTTCTTCAGGGGAGGAGTATATATTTTGTTTGAAATCAACTTCATATTGACATTGTGTTTTGACGATGGTGATTCGTTCTCCTGCCATACCCATCATAAGCTGTTGCCGATTAAATGAAAATGCAGGAAAAAATTAATAAATTTTAACTATGTGATAAGAAACAAATATGCTAGCAAACTGGTACGGTGTGTATGATTGTTTGTTGTGTGTGTTCAAATTGGCATTCCTAAATGCTTATTTCGTTACAAAGCTCAAAAGTAACATAAAACAAGCATAAAAAAGGGGTTGTTTATTCTTGGCTCGGGAACATACAGAAAACAGAGCAAATCCATAACCATTATGTATTCTGCAACTCTGGTGTCATTTTTACATTTGAAATAATTGCGTTATTTCATGTTCATTATCAATCCGCTTTAAGTGGGGGGGGGGGGTCGTATCATCTTAAGTATAAATGCTTTGCGATTTCCTATTAAATTTGAAATAATGCATAATATAAATCTTGCTGCCCACTGACATGAGGGATTATTAGCTAGTGAGGCCTCGCTATTATATTCCGCATGCATCTATTACTTTTTGAAAACTCTGACAGACGTAAAAATTGTTGACAGATTTGGTTGTTACAACTAATGTGGATAATTATAATACGCATTTAGTTAACATTGCTCGGAACTGAGTACACCATTATTAAATCTTAAGGCCCAGTTAAGATCGCGGGAGGCAAAGGCGTTTAGAAGCAGGTTAAGAAGGGCCGGCGAACACAGGGGGCGCAGGATCGGCCACCCACCCCCCCCCCTCCCCCACTGAGATTTTTCGGCTGCAAATTGCCGTCGAATTTGTTGGGCCACCAAGAAATTTCCGACGTATTTCGCCTCCCTAAAGATTCTTCACTCGCGCGCCCTGTTTAACGAGTGCGCACAAATACTGCCCCCCCCCATGACAAAAGGCAAATGACAGTTAAAAAAAATGAGTATATAGTTAACGGGACTCAGTACATCATGTAAACACGCAGAACAATACCAAAAAAAATATAACATAAGGTTGTCCTCTGTTTCATAATTCCGCTTTGTTTAAAGACACTGATTAGAGGCTTTATGTGTTTGAACAAAGTAAATTTGTCCTCAATATCTCCAAACACCAAAATTGTCAGTGTATGCCCTTTGTCATGGGGGGGGGGCAGAAACTCCGCTCACAGTTACTCTGTAACCAGAGGACGTTGCCGGAGATAACCACAGGCGACCTGTCCTCACAGATAGGTCGACCTGTAAGACAGATGATCAATTGTCCAAAATATGTCGGTCAACTCTATCCAACAGATCGTTCACTTGTCCATCAGAGTCGACACTTGATCCAAAAGTGTGAATCGATTTGTTCCTACAGATGGTCGACTTGTCCACAGAGGATCGACTTGTGAAATTATAGGCGCGGTTGTCCAGAACATGGGTCGACTTATCCAACAGATGGTCGACATGTCAACTGATGGCGACTAGTCATAAAAATGAGTGTCGACAGTCTAGCAGATGGCCACTTTGCAACAGTATGTCAACTTGTCCAATTTATAGGTTACTTGTCCGACAGGATGAGCCGAGTTTCCAAAGATGGTCGACTTGTCAAAATGTGGGGCAACTTGTCCAGCATATGGTCGACTTGTGCAAAATATAGGCGCTTTGTCCCATAGTTGGTCAACTTGTCCAACAGAGGGGTCGACTCGTCCCTCCAATTAACAACTATAGGGACGACTTGTCTTGAAATTAACCTTGACACCTGACCTGTGACCTTAAAAATAGATTTTTTTTAAAAAACATGGGTACAAATTTAAAGGCACAGGCTAACAATGACCACAGTTCAAGAAAAATGTAAGCTACATACTAGTAATCATCCCTGTTCTAAGTGTCTTTGATAAGGTCTAAAATGAAGCCCTAAAAAATTTGTATTTCAAAATGATTATTCAGTGCTTTAAAAAAGTGAGTACTCAGGTTGATCGGATTCTTCATGCCCATTTCCTCCCAAAGGCTGACTGTGTTCATTCACGCATATCTTGCTACTGGCAGCATAAATGTCTAAACTTATGTTTTTTGTGGGTTTATTTGTCCATTTAAGCACTACCATGTAGCTCAGATATCACAGTTTGACAGTTTGTTTGTTTGTTTGTTTTTTGTTATTTTAATGAAACTCCACAATGATAGCCTACGTCTTTAACGGGGGTAAATGTGAAACTGTGCATGTGTGACTGTTAAACATACAAACAAACGGACCAAAAACAGACAGACAGACAAACCTGCATGATCACAATACTTCCAACTTCGTAGGGGAGTTAAAACATAATTATCTTTAAGGGCGTCGGTCTATTGTTCGAATGGGGGGGGGGGGCGAGCAAGAGTAAGAAGACTGTCAAAACTTTTCGCTAAGCTCAACGCACAAAATTGCAAAGTGCACAGAAAAATTAAAAAATTTGTATGTTTAGTAGTATTTTATGTTAAGTTTTAGTAGTTTTGCAGTGCCTTGCACTACGTAACCTTATCCTTGCATTACACTTTATGAAGTTTTCAAGTTTTTACTGGCGCAAATCGATATTTTGCCCCTCCCCACATTTCCATGGGGTGATTGCCCCCAGGATTGACGCCCCTTATCTTACGGTAGGTAATGAATTTATAGCGGGTGATTTACCATTTATTACATATAATTTATCGTTGCTACTTTTTAATTCTTAATTTACTATCGATGATATTTTATGCGTGGGATAAAATTAATATCCTGCTGGATAATGAGAAGTAAAACAACAAAAAAATGATTATGCCAGATGGGGGAGCAATGATATGTGACAAACTTATGAAATGATAATTAAAATGTACAAAATTCGACTGGTACGCAGTGGCGTATCTAGGGATTATGGCGCCCGGGGCAAACAATGAAATTGCGCCCCTCCCCAGTGGCGGACCTTCGGGGTTAGGGGTTTTAACCCCCCCCCCCCTTGGGCTGCCAAGTGAAATTGAGATTTGGGTAAATCTGGACATTTAAACTTCAAAATTTACAGTGACGTTAACGTGCACGGGCCGTTCCTAATTTGTCCGATCAACCGTTAGTCGAAGGTCGCGTGGAGTTTAGCCATTTAACCAATCAGCGTGCTTTGCTGGTCATGCAAACGTACACATAACCGCGATTCGCAATTTGAGCAAAATGTAAAATCGCGGAAAGAACAATATTCTGGTAACATATCGTTATTAGTTTTTCTCATGAAACAACAAACTCATGACGTATGGATATGTATATATATATGTATGTACGTATGCATGTGTATGCATGTGTATGCATGCATGTATGTAGCTCTCTATCGCCAGATATTGAGTTCTCTACATGGATTCCCGGATCTTCTATGGATTACATGTGTATATATAGCGTCAGTGGCGTATCTAGGGATTATGGCGCCCGGGGCAAACAATGAAATTGCGCCCCTCCCCAGTGGCGGACCTTCGGGGGTTACGGGGTTTTAACCCCCCCCCCCCTGGCCTGCCAAGTGAAATTCGAGATGTGCATTTGTTGTTGGATGTGTGTGTGTGTGTGTGTGTGTGTACGGGGGGGGGATAATCAATGAGCCGGAGTAGATTGTGAGCCGGAATGGATTATTTTAGTCATATAGACTAAAAAAAAAATAGTTGAATTTGACTAGATTAGTGAATCATAACACTGACTAGATAAAACTAGTCAGAAACACATGATAAGTAATTACTAGTCATTTTGACTAGAATCTAGTCAAACTGACTAGATTTTCTAGTCATATATATTGACTAGATTTCTAGTCAAAATCGGTGACTAGATTTTTCTGTTCAAAGTGACTAGAAACTAGTGAGTGCCCCTGGGATCCTATTTTATAGTCAGATTTGACTAGATTCTAGTCAAATCTGACTAGATATTTTTAAGAGTGTATAGAAAAACGCCATCATGTTTAAAACGCATTAGAAAGCACCACAACACCATTAAACTTGGCAATAAAAGTACTAATAAAACATGCACTAATTTTTAATTTGTATTGCAACTTGGCGCGCAGAGCGCGCCGTAAATTTTTTGAGCTTTTTCACTTTTTGCCCCCCCCCCCCATCCGCAAAATGGATCGACCACCCCTGGGTCCAACCCCCCTTAGTAAATTGCTAGATCCCGCCCCTGCCCATCCCCCCCCCGCCGTCCCAAATTTTATTGACTATAAATGCAAAAGAAAGACCGACCAAGCGGTAGATTGTTTTGCAAAATTATGCGAGGGAGCGGAGCGACCGAGCTCTAGAAAATTTTTGTACTTATAACCTTATAAAAACCCATTTTTCTAACGCATTTTACCCTGTGGACTGAGAGGGAGGGGCGCATAATTCCTATAAGGTTCATAAGTTTCCTTCCTTTTTTATTTTCCCCTTTCTCGTTTTTGCATTTTTGCGCCCCCCTTAAAGTGGCGCCCGGGGCACGTGCCCCCTCTGCCCCCCCCCTTAGATACGCCACTGCTGGTACGACCACTTCCATTGTACCTATACGGCAACGTTATTATAACAGGCTTGTCATGGACCTTTAGTGTGCTTTATTTGCTTAAATTGTTTCCATTCATTCATTCATTCATTTGGTTTTTAACTTATAAGACCAAAAATGATTCATTTACAAACTCGTGTGTCATACAACATAATAGGGGTTTTTTTTGGCCATTTATGTGTTGGCCAATATGTTAAATTATATTGTGCAAATACTGTAGTTACATACAAATTAATATTAAATCTAAACAAGAATTCATGTTGATACATGTTTCTATTTTTGAAACGATAAGTCATAACAGGTAGTTGGAACGTGAAGCAACATACATAGCCAATTTAAGGTAATAAAAAAAGATAAAAACGGAAGAGACCGCTAAAAAGCAAGGCTCGTTATACGCAGTCTCCTAAAGTAATACGGTACCAAACTGCACCCCCCCCCCAAAAAAAAAGAAAGAAATGTCTGTGTAAATTCCCGAACATGGTGTAGGGGTTTACAAATTGAATCCTGTTTACTTGTTCACCAATCTGTCACCTTCTTTTTAGTTTTCTTATCTTCCCCTCCCCCCCCCCCCGGCCTACGCCACTGACTGGTACGACCACTACAATGCAATGTTACTTTTACTGGCCTGAGAGTGCTTCGTAAACTAGACTATTGTGCAGTACAACGGCTAAATGAATATCAATACGTTCATATACTCCAATCAGTAGTAGTAGTAGTAGTAGTAGTAGTAGTAGTAGTAGTAGTAGTAGCAGTAGTAGTAGTAGTAGTAGCAGCAGTAGTAGTAGTAGTAGTAATAGTAGTAGTAGTAGTACGAGGAGGAGGAGGAGGAGGAAGAGAAGGTGGAGAATTAGGGCTAACGGTTTAAAATAATGATTTAATTGCATGCAAATTAGTTGTTTTTTATGATTGAAGTGGTATTTTGTAATTTCTTGTATTTCATCAATTTTGTTGCAATACTTGCATACTTTTCGTCAAAATACACATGTTTTACGATTTTTTCTAATTTTACACTGGTTTTTCTTTATGAAAATGACTTGCATAACGGAGATCAGGCAATTTTCGTCCATATTGGTCATTAATAATTCGTTTGGGTCGTTAATACAGTCAAAATTAATTTTCCATTCCCTTTCCAATTTGTCGTACTTCGCTGGGCATATTACACACCTTGTCAAATAACGTTTATTTCATCTAACTCGGTTTCATCTTAATAAGCTGGCACAACGGAAATTAGAAAATATTGGCGTCAGTTAGGTTATCTTACATGTATACTCCAGAGTATTTTGAAAGACCAGCTCCTTTTAAAAAGTCTTCTAATTTCACACCTCATTCGACTTGATATGCATATCTTTAATTTAAAAAAACAAATTCTAATGGTCGTAAAGCTCTGCTTACTATTCTTGATCCAATTTCAAGCATATTTTAAAAACCGACTCAATTAGTCGTGATTTTCAATTTTATGCGTGTGCACCCGTTTCATTTTGTTTTGCTTTATTCAAAATTTCAATCTAATTAACCCGCATACAGGAAATAAGAAAATATGCAAAAATTATAAGAAAATATAATAGATATAAGATGCTTGTTCCAAAGCAGACCATCACAGAAAGCTGCCCGAAACACTCGTGGAAGCGTCATTCTGAAAAATCTTCTAGTTGGTATTTCAGCCATCTTTCTCCATCATGCCTTGGCTTCAAGCTACAGTATTCCTGCTGTTCACCTCTCTCTTGTGTGCATCCTCCGCTCCACTAGGTAAGAACTTGTGTAGGGTTAGGGTTGCCATTGTGTTTCCATTTGTGGAGAGTTGGGGTTGCCATTGGGTTTCTATTTGTGGAGAGTTAAGGTTGCCATTGGATATCCAGCTTGTGTAGGGTTAAGGTTACCATTGGGTTTCCGCTTGTGGAGAGTCAGGGTTGCCATTGTATTTCCAACTTGTGTAGAGTAAGGGTTGCCATTGTATTTCCAACTTGTGTAGGGTTAGGGTTGCCATTGTATTTCCAACTTGTGTAGAGTAAGGGTTGCCATTGTATTTCCAACTTGTGTAGAGTAAGGGTTGCCATTGTATTTCCAACTTGTGTAGGGTTATGGTTGTGATTGGATTTCCGCTTTTGGAAAGTTAGGGTTTCCATTGGATTCCAACTTGTGTAGGGTTAGGGTTGCCATTGGGAACTTGTGTAGGGTTAGGGTTACCGCTGATTTTCTAGCTTGTGCAGGGTTACGGTTGCCATTCGGTTTCTTACTGCAGGTGTAGAGTTAGGATTGCCAATAGGGTAAAGGTTACCATTGGTTCTCCAACTTGTGTAAGGTTAGGGTTACCATCAGGTTTCCAACTTGTGTAGTGTTAGGGTTACCATTTGGGTTTCCAACTTGTGTAGGGTTAGGGTTGCCCTTGCGATTCTAAATTGTGCAGGGTTAAGGTTACCACTCGGTTTCTAACTTGTGAAGAGTTAGGTTGCCATTCAACTTGTGGAGGATTATGGTTTTCATTGGGTTTCCAACTTGAATGTGACAAGGGTCACCACTGGATTTCCAACTTGTGTTGGGTTAGGGTTACCATTAGGTTTCTAACTTGTGTAGAGTTAGGGTTGCCATTGGATTTCAAACTTGTGTAATGTTACGGTTGCCATTGGGTTTCCATTTGTGGAGAGTTAGGGTTGCCATTGGATTTCCAACATGTGCAGTGTTAGGGTTGCCATTGTATTCCCAACTTGTGTAGAGTTAGAGTTGCCATTGTATTTCCAACTTGTGTAGGGTTAGGGTTGCCATTGTATTTCCAACTTGTGTAGAGTTAGGGTTGCCATTGGGAACTTGTGTAGGGTTATGGTTGCCATTGGGTTTCCACTTTTGAAAAGTTAGGGTTGCCATTGGATTCCAATTTGTGTAAGGTTAGGGTTGTCATTGTATTCCCAACTTGTGTAAGGTTAGGGTTGCCATTGTATTCCCAACTCGTGTAGATTTAGGGTTGCCATTGGGTTTCCAACTTGTGTAGAGTAAGGGTTGCCATTGTATTTCCAACTTGTGTAGGGTTATGGTTGCCATTGTATTTCCAACTTGTGTAGGGTTATGGTTGCCATTGGATATCCGCTTTTGGAAAGTTAGGGTTACCGCTGATTTTCTAACTTGTGCAGGGTTACGGTTGCCATTCGGTTTCTTACTGCAGGTGTAGAGTTAGGATTGCCAATAGGGTAAAGGTTACCATTGGTTCTCCAACTTGTGTAAGGTTAGGGTTACCATCAGGTTTCCAACTTGTGTAGTGTTAGGGTAACCATTTGGGTTTCCAACTTGTGTAGGGTTAGGGTTGCCCTTGCGATTCTAAATTGTGCAGGGTTAAGGTTACCACTCGGTTTCTAACTTGTGAAGAATTAGATTGCCATTCAACTTGTGTGGGGGTAAAGGGTTACCACAGGGTTTCTAACTTGTGAAGAGTGAGGGTTGCTATTCAACTTGTGGAGGATTATGGTTTTCATAGGGTTTCCAACTTAAATGTGACAATGGTCACCACTGGATTTCCAACTTGTGTTGGGTTAGGGTTACCATTAGGTTTCTAACTTGTGTAGGGTTAGGGTTGCGATTGGATTTCAAACTTGTGTAGAGTTAGGGTTGCCATTGGGTTTCCATTTGTGGAGAGTTAGGGTTGCCATTGGATGTCCAACATGTGCAGTGTTAGGGTTGCCATTGTATTCCCAACCTGTGTAGGGTTAGGGTTGCCATTGTATTTCCAACTTGTGTAGAGTTAGGATTGCCATTAGGAACTTGTGTAGGGTTATGGTTGCCATTGGGTTTCCGTTTTTGGAAAGTTAGGGTTTCCATTGGATTCCAACTTGTGTAGGGTTAGAGTTGCCATTGTATTCCCAACTTGTGTAGAGTTAGGGTTGCCATTGGGTTTTCAACCTGTGTAGGGTTAAGATTACCATTGGGTTTCTGATTGTGGAGAGTCAGGGTTGCCATTGTATTCCCAACTTGTGTAGAGGTAGGGTTGCCATTGTATTCCCAACTTGTGCAGAGTTATGGTTGCCATTGGATTTCCAGCTTGTGTAGTGTTAGGGTTACCACTGGATTTCCAACTTGTGTGGGGTAAAGGGTTACCACAGGGTTTCTAACTTGTGAAGAGTAAGGGTTGCTATTCAACTTGTGGAGGATTATGGTTTTCATAGGGTTTCCAACTTGAATGTGACAAGGGTCACCACTGGGTTTCCAACTTGTGTTGGGTTAGGGTTGCCAT
>JZLH01S0601713.1:0-10177 GCA_001188425.1 Eucidaris tribuloides
TATATTGTGTGAGTTTCAATTGGGTGTCTGTGTAACTAAATTATAACCAAAATATGTATATCCAAA
This sequence comes from Eucidaris tribuloides, assembly GCA_001188425.1. Taxonomy (NCBI): domain Eukaryota; kingdom Metazoa; phylum Echinodermata; class Echinoidea; order Cidaroida; family Cidaridae; genus Eucidaris; species Eucidaris tribuloides. The sequence continues at coordinate 67 of JZLH01S0601713.1, forward strand.
AAAAAATATGAAATGAACTGTCGATGAGTAGAATATGGTATTTGTGAAGGTTGGCGAAAAAAACAAATTCGTCGTGATATGGATTAATAAAAAAATTGTACTAACCCGCTTTAATTAAACTAAGGATAAAAAAATAGCAAAATACAGAATGTATGTTTATGGTAATTCTGTATTGAAAAAGAATCAAATAATATAACATACATACAAAAACGAAAACTAAAAGTACAAAAAATTAAAAAAACAAAAAAAAAATAATATAAAAAAAAAATCAAAAAAAAAAAATAAAAAAAATTAAATTGTCTAAAAAAAAAAATCAAATAATTCATATAAACATGAGTTACCTGAATATATCAGTTCTGTAGTGCAACTAAAAACAAAAAGAAAAGTACAAGATACAAAATAAGTGATATACTTACATAAAAATATTTAAAAAAACACAAGGAACAATTAGAAAAAAAAAACTAGATAAAGGCTATTGGGCTTTTACCATGAAACTCCTTCATTTCTTTCTGTTCATGATTTCTTTGTGTCTTGTTCCATTCAATAACATGATGAGAAGCCATGGCCAGGACTAAAGCACAATGAGGTACGATTGATTGGAAGATTTCAAATTATTTGCACTTTGAAGCTCACAGTCCAAGAAATTATGCACTTACTGTCACAGTATGATATCAGAGGATAGCATTGGAGTGATTTTAAAAAAAAATGTGTAAGTGTCTTGCCTCAATTAACATGAGTAAATACAAATGTACGGGTACTTAATATAGATTGACGTACATGGTACAGACACACTTTGGCGAAGCTACACAGTGGTTCAAACAATTTCTTTTATAAAGTGTAATTTCTGAATTTGAAACAATTATGCACTTTCCATGATAAGTGGTGAAGATATTTCAAAATGTGCTGAGCTGATTAATCAACTGAAACATCGATTTTTGTGGCGTGTTGTTACATAAGTTTATTAGATATTTGAATATACAGGTCAAATATGTTAACGCTGTCTGCTGAGGATGGACGGAGTTGGCCCTCGTTATCAGCGCGCAATGGCTATTGTCCTTCGTCTCAGATTTTAACTTAAGATTCATTTCTAACCCGTCATTTTAACTGGAGCTATTGGGTCTCAGGATCAAGGTTTTTACTTGGGGGGGGGGGGGTTCAATTTGACCCCCTTCAGATCGGCGGGCGCCGTGCCAGCCGATCGCCGGCGAAAATTTGCATTGCACACGAGTTGGATGTATTAACACCACTCTGGTACCAAGCACTGTATGTTAAATTTTCAAAATTATATTTCCGGTGTATGTTTAAAAGTAATTGGATAGGGCAAATATGTGTACGTGGTAAAAATCATGTTTTTCGCCATAACTCACTAAAAATAGCTGGTAAAAGTTCTATTTTGTGATTGTTGAATTTCTTTGTTTTAGTATCCTTGCTTGGTTTACGTATATTTTGGTAACAAAGTCTATCACAAAAACAATTGCTGTATTGAGGAAATTAATTTCTTATTGCATATGTTTGTTTTGTTGTTTTATGACTTTCTTTGTTTTTCTTTATACCATGTTTGTTTTGGTTATTGTTTCTTTCAGATGAATGTTTTCTTGGCCGCGGTAGCGCTCTTTTTGCTCAATCTCGCTACTCAGCATTAAAGATAATCAATTTTAATCAGTAAAGTGTGAAAATTTAAGTCATAATTGTATTTGAATTAGGCTGAAAACACAATTTGGCATTACGTTGCTACGCATTAAAGTCACGATTTTTCCGAGCAATTTTGGCGGTTGACACGCATGTATTAAAAGTATCACGCAAGCTATTTCCACAACGGTCATGCTCGGGTTTTCCGAAAATGTTCTTCAAAGATGCACAGACTTGAAAGTAAAACTAGAGCAATTCGGTTGCGCGCAGCCGATGGTGGGTATGCCTCCGTGCACCCCGTCCAAATTCTTAAACTTCTGAATGAATGGGGCATTGTAACCTTTGACCGTCCTCAACTCTGAAATTTCAGTTTATTGCCATAATACATACAAAATTACTACTAAATTACATCAAATATTTGGATAAGCTGTTCTTCAAGTGATCGTTCCGGTAAAGATTATTAAGTATTGGGTCCTCATGACCTTCCGATCCTTTAGGCCGCCAAAATATGATCAGGTCAGTGGTACCTTATCACTTACATTGTACTTCCCCAGTTACATCAATATCCAGAATAAAGCTCATTTCTCATGTTATCTGTGGTAAGACACGTAGTATGGAGCATGACTGGTGACCTTGTCGACCTCTTCACCTTCTAACCACGTGAAATGCTGAGTGTTCATTGTTACTTATATACATTACTTGCACACAGTTAACGATTGAAAATCCAACTGGCCGTTCTGAAAGTTATCACGCGACAGCGAGCCCAAACCAGACATATTTTAGACCCCGGTGACCTGTTGACCTTCAAGCTCTAATCTATCAGGTTCATTGGTTGCTTCATAATACAGTACCTTCACCTGACCAGACCGCTGCACATAATCACTTGTGTGCAGTAGTCACGGAGGTGGCCGCAAATTCAGGACTACATTAGGTGGTGGTGAACCTTTTTGACTTTTGACCTTTCAGTCCCAAATCTATCAGTGACATTAGGTGCCTCATTATACATACTGATCACGCAGTTACATGACAATTCCGGACGAGCCGTTCTCAAGTTATCGTGGTAAGGAGCCCAAACAGACATTGTTTAGCCCCGGGCTGACTTTGACCTTTTGACCTTTTCAGCTCCAAAATCTAATTCAGGTTCACATTGGTTGGCCATCATGTAATACATACTTCACCAAGTTACGATGAAAATATGAACTGCGCGTTCTTCAAGTTATTCCTCCACGCAGCCATGTGTCGTCGAGGTAACCGAGCCCAATGATTCGACATATGTTAGGCCTGTCGCCCAGTGACCTTTGACCTTTGACCTTTCAGCCTCCCAAAATCTAATCAGGTTCATTGGTGAGGCTATTAATCTATATTCATCCAACTGACATGGAAAATTCAAACAGGAAGCGTATTCTGAAGTTATCGCATGCTCACATGTGGGTGTGTGAGCTGGTGAACGAGCCCAATCAGACAGTATTTTAGGCTCTGGTGACCTTGACCTTTGAGCCCGGTTCAGCTCCAAAAATATCTAATCAGGTTCATGGTGGCCTCATAATAGCATACTTCACCCAAGTTACTATGAAAATCAACTGGGCCGTCTCGAATGGTGTTTCGTGCGGCTGAAGCGAGCCCAAGTCAGCATATTTAACCCTAAAAACGGGCTGGCGGGCGGGGGCGCGGAATCTCGGCCGGCCCCCTAGCGTACATGGTTTCGTCGCGCATAAAATGTCGTGCAACTGAGCGTGCGAAGGCCATGAGGGGATGTTGTCCGAGGACCGTTGTCGTTGCATTGACTGTGTTGCTTCGAATGGTCGGTTGCGTTCTATCTTTTAGGGACTCTAAGGGTTAGTTCGTTATGCGACGTTGTATGAAGGTGTATGCTTGTGTGGTTGTGGTGTGTTTCATTAGTGCGTAGTGGGTTGCCTCACGATCATTTACGTGGTGTGTCTGTGCGTGCATTCTATGTATCTCTGGTGGGGGGTGTGTCTTTTGGTCTTTGAGTCGATCCTCGCTCGAGAAGCTGAAGGTCTGGTGCACCGGGGTGGCTCAGAAACTGATCGAATCTTGTTTATTGGTAGTGTTTCTCGAATACTAGATGTTGTTCTGTCAAGTCTGCACATTGAGGGTTCTCATAGGCTGAGTCGTGTGTGATGTGTTGATCTACATATTACTTTTGTGATGCTGTGCGGTTAGTGATCGATTAGAGTTGTGATGTGTTGCTTCTTGTATGGGGTCTTTGTGATGGTGTTTGATGTGACCGTGCTCAGTAAAGAAAGTGTGGGCGTGTGACGTGTAGGGGGGTGGGTAGCGTAGGCATACATGTTTGGATTCCTCTAAAAACAATAGTAGGAACGAGAAAGGTGTGTGAGATGAGAAGACGAGTTTAAGAAATACATAAGAATTTGAAAAAAACAATAAATACATAGGAAATTAATTTTGATTTCGGATTTTTTTCAAGTTAAACTTGTTAAGAATGCTATAAGAGTTGTCCAGTGATCAAGCTTAAAAATTAGCAGTGTGCTTGGAGATATGGGGATGTGTGTTAATCAAGTGATAGTCCTTGGTACAGATTAATCTATTATTTTACGCGTAAATTCAGCACTATTTAAATTGTGATGTGGTAGGGGATATGAATGGTATCATCCTGGTGATGTGAATGTGGCTTGCGGGCGGCGTGAAGGGAAGGTGGTAATTAACGGTATGTGCTCCTGACGCTTTGTGGGAGAGTTGTGGGGGTGGCCATCGCTGGTGGAGGAGGAGGTGTATGGGTAATCGTGCACGTGCCGATTTTTGGCGGCGATCGATGCGATCGCCCTGGGCCGGAAAAGCGAGCCGAAGATTATTCAGTCGCGAGAGGGGGTGGGAGGTCGGGAATGCGCAGTGGCCCCCCCCCCCCACCCCCAGTATAGCAATAGCCAAAAAGCCCAGCACTGATTAGGGTTAAGGCCCGGTGACCTTGGACCTGTTTGACTTGTCCAGGCCTTCCAGAAATCTAATCAGGTGTCATCTGGTTGGCTCATGTACATACTTGGTCCTAGTCTACATCAAAAACTGTTCGATCAGGGGGTTCTCAAGTTATCGCGGGTAAACGACAGTCCTGGTAAGGGACGGCACGGACGGACGCACGCACGTACGGGACACCGAAACAATCAATGCTCACGGAACTTTCGTGGCGGAGGCATAAATAAGGTCAGCTGAGCGATGCACCAGTCCAAAAAATTTGCGCAGCCGGAATCGGTTCGCAAAATTTCGTTGGCGGGGGGAGATGGGGGGGCGAATTTCCAAATCACATGATTTTCAGGCCACTTTTGATTGCAAGGTACCGAAGTCCCTGAGTGTAGCTCCAGTTTAATGTATGTTAAAGGGAGAAGGCCACCAGCAACTACAGGATAAGTTAAGAAATAAAGAGGCACTGGGGTATTGTGAAATTATGGGGTAATATGGTGATAAATACAGCCTAAATAAGCGGCTATTTGTGTGACACTCACATAGCAGACCTATAAATTAGCTTAATTTGTGTTTATTTTATGTCTTTGCAATAGCTAATGTCTTAGCATAAACTTGCCAGAAACAGTCATGGGGGGAGGAGCTTATCGATTGCTAAATCAGTGCATACATTCGCTGCGGCGTGACTAACACACGTCGGGTGGCAGTGCATCAGTCATTGCTTGAGTCAGTTTCAGCAATGTAGCTAGTTGCGATCTGTTGGTTGGCGTAAGAACTCAAAAGGTTTTCTTAACTTCATGCCTGTTAGTTGCGGTGCCTTCTCCCTTCAATGTTATCATTTCATAACATCTGAGTTGATTCCCCACACTACTAATGTCTCGGATAGAGTTGAAAATGAAGCCCTTAAAACATTGCACTTCAAAACGATCATACAGTGCTTTTAAAAAGTGAAAATTATTGAGTCACCATTTTAGTTTTCATAGACAACTGTGTAGCAGAATTTTCTTCTGCTGACATTAATTCTGTACGATTTTTTATCTGTACAGATTTTATGAATTACAGCATAGATGTCTGAAATTTTATGTTCTAGGGTGATTATTTGTCCATTCAAACACTGTTATATATGTCAGATAGCAAAGTTTGACAATTTTTTAATGGAGCTTCCACAATGTACATGTAGTGTCTTTAATTTGAGTGTCAAAGCTCAAAGATATACAGTGTGTCCCAGAAAAAAGGAAACCGAGATTGATGAAGATATTGTTATATGTTAATAACAAATATGACCCCCAAATCGTACATAGTTGGAAAGCATATTTTCTCTTCTTTAATTTGATACCAGTCACAGTGATTTCCATTCACGCATGACTGAGCAAAGACAATTAGAATGGACACAGGTATAAAATCATTTGCACGAGCAAATTTGAAATTCAAACTGTCACGCTTGAATGTATTCAGAATATCTTCGATATTGAAGGACATCATTAGAAACCCTATCTTATTTTCTTTCGTATGATACCTCATTCATGAAAAATGAGCGACGCATTAGTGAGAAAAGACAATTTGAAATGATGCTTGTTTTCAGAAATGTTACAAAATGCCTTCATTAAGTCTGCTTTCTGGATTTGACAGCCAGCAACCAAGAAATTACCTTGCGAACATGACTCGGAGCCTATTGTTGTGACCGAGCAAGATATTGTGTGAAGTCAGCTGTGCGTGAACCTTTTGTTAGCCGGCCTCCAAAAGCTAAAAATGCATTCATTCTGAAAATTACGCTAAAACAGGCATGTTTTAATTTTACTCGTTCTCCTTCATGCGTTATTCATCTTTTACGCATAAGGTGTCAGATAAAAGAAGAAATACTTATGAATACTTATGTCATGCTTTTATTTCTTAAAAATGATTACATTTACTACCCCGAAAATGCACTCAAACATGGAATTTGTGCGTGCAAATGAAATTTTGGTAGCATCAATATTTATTGTTTTAATTCAATCATGCCTGAGCAATGAATAATATGTTGTGTATCAAATGAAAGAGGAGAAACACAGCTTTACAAACATACCTAATGCATCTAAGATATTGTTTATTATGATGGAATATTTTTGCCATGAAATCCGGTTTCCTTTTTTCTGGGACACACTGTATTACCAATATGATGATAGGAAAATTAAAGGTACATGGCATGATTGGGGGTAGTTCTCAACTTGGGCTGAAACAACTCTAGAAACAAGTAAAGTATGTAAGGATTTTCTGGTGAAATTCTTGTAGTCAAATGTTGACTCATTCCAAAATAAACAATGTCAATATCACTCGTAGCACGGAAACCTGCTGTGTGGCTCTCTATGGGGCTTCTTTTTTTTTATCGTCCCCGGATAAAATTTATGCTTGATTCTTCTGAAGTAAACAAATTACAGACAAATCCTCCCAGGTGGGAGACCCACTCCTGCTAGTGTATAGTTGGTATATATTTCAATTCATTTGGTTCTTGAGGCATTTTCTAGTGTTCCCAATCATGTGTTCCTACCTATCTCCCCCCCCTTCCCCCCTCCTTTACCCCCCCCCCTTCGTACCCACGACCCTTGTCTGAAGTTGGAAGATTTCACTGGTGGTTTTCTAAAGTAATTTAATAAAATATCAAAGTTCCTGTTTTATTTTGCCATCCTCATCTTCCGTCATCCTAGCATCTCCATCATCCATCCAATATTTGTGTGTCAGCAATGCCACATTCCTACCACCAATCACCGACATCTCCATCGCGCTTGCTGCCCACTCTACGGCATTACAATAAAAGGCACCGTCAGAGAGAACGAAACTCGGGAACGTCGTACGGGGAAGGTAGTACGGATAGGCCAGCCAATCGCGTTGTATGACGTCGGAGTACGATGCAAATATCGCCCTCATCTGAGTCTCGTTTAAAGCCTTTGTGGAGAAAACCTTGAAGACATCGGTGGTATCGTTGCCGGTGACGACACGAACCGGGAAGTTGGGAGAAACGCTTCTAAAATTCCAAGGGATCTCGACGTTGGTGATGATCTCGTCGGGGACGCTCTTCCCCGGAGCAAAGGTCGACCCGTTGACGTGACCTTTGACCAGCGTAGCGACGGTGTGTCGGTACTGACCGGAGGTATTTCTGATTGGTGGATCGAATCCCGTAAACTGGATGCTGGACATTCCTGCTTGAAGGGGCGTGGCCAGGACTACGATGTCAAAGATTTCATAACTCGCCGTGTTATTTTCACTGCTTGTGTACGTCAGGTCAAAGGTCGGTTTAACTGTCTCGTTCTTGGCATTGCGTTGAATTTGAGTCACAGAGGCACTGATGAATGACGCTCCCGATTTTTTCAGAAGTTCCTCCGGGACCCGATGATTACCGCCCTCTATAGACCAGAGTCCCGGCTGAGCGCCAGCGAGTGAAACCATACCTAGGATACAAAAACTAAAAAGCATTAAGATATGATAACATACAGTAAATGGTATCCCAGTTAGAGTACCAACTACAGTGTACTCTAGATGTACATGTATAAAGAACACTAATACAACACATTCTTGTTAGAACAAAGGAATTTTTTCTGGTCCAAAGTGTTAAAATTGTGTTTATTTTATTGTTTCTGCAACTCTGAAACGAAATTTTGTCATAACAAAGAGTAAAGTTAAGAGTAAAGGTTATCCGAATTATACCTCATCAGAAAGAGTAGAGTCTGCTCTTTCTGATGAGGTATAACTCGATAAGCTTAACACCTTATTAACCCTTCGTGAAAAATAGTCAAAAATCTCGGGGGTACACCATAATCTCGGGGTACTCGCAGCATGTACGTTGATCGACCCACTGACGGTTCGGCCACCCCACTAGTACGCGACTTTAATGGGCCGATCGACGGCCGTACCCCGTCATTGATCGGCCCATTGAACTTGCGCACTAGTGGGCTAGCCGAAGTTATAACCATCAGTGCGTCGAACGTACGTTGCGAAAGAGCATTCGTAGACATGTTTGAAAAAACGATCAAAATGTCTTGAATAAAGTTAAGTCCTTTGATGATACATTGTATATATCTTTGCAGTATCAACGTGTGGTGAGTTTGCTGTGTATAATTTGATGATTGAGGACATATTTTGTGTTGCATGTTCAGGATGTTGGACATGGTCGATGTCTTTTCCATGTCTGTGTGCCGTGCATGCGTGTATTGACATAAATGTAATGTAATGGACGCGAGTTGACTGCGGTGTGCAACTTAATTAGTGCAATTAATTATCTCTTTCTCTTTATCATATCGGGCATCTAAACGATAACCGAGGTTTTTGATAACGTTTAACGTTTAATTAATTAAAGGCAATGTTACAGGCTTAGATATGATTTTGGGCATAAAGCTTTCAAATAAAAACTAGAGAAGTTCGACTGCGCGCAAACCATGGGTATGCCTCTGCCCAGTGAGCCCACTATGTAGCAGCTATAACCTAATTATATCAACAGTTAGCACTCCTAAGTGAAGTTTTAGGTTTGGCACAAATTTCATTGACCTTTGACCCTTGACTCTGACTTTTGACTCCACCAAATTATTTTTCTTTTGGTTTTGAACCTAACTGCCAAATAACATCAACAGTGAGCACTCATTACTGAAATTACAGGCAGAAAATTGCATTTTGGGACAAAGTTCATTGACCTTTGACCCTTGACCTTTGACCCCTGTGACTCTACCAAAATATTTGTCTTTTGGTTTTGAACTTTTGAACCACCAAATTACATCAACAGTGAGCACTCCTAAATGAAGTTATAGGCAGAAAATGATATTTTGGGACGAAGTTCATTGATCTTTGACCCTTGACCTTGACCTTTGATCTCTGTGACTCTACCAAAATATTTGTCTTTTGTTTAACCTAACCACCAAATGATATCAACAGTGAGCACTCCTAACTGGCGTTATAGGCAGAAAATGGTATTTTAGGACAAACTTCATTGACCTTTGACCTTTAACCCTTGATGGATTTGTCCAAAAATCTAATCAATTCATCCTTGGTGGTGGAGTTTTTTTTTTTTTTTACTATAACTTATTTTCAATTAGTGGACATTTCTGACATGATTAATCTAACCTGTTCAATACTGAATTTACTCATTCCCATTAACTTTGTACAGGGACCACCTGGTTCCCACAGCCAACAGGTTAATTGTTTTGGCTGCCAGGCTGAGTTTTGATAAAATTCTACTCCACGACTCCCATGACAAACCTGCAAAGGCAGACATCTGTGTGCTCTGGCCGTAGTTAACTCTTGTTGCTATGGAGACAATCTCAGTGATGAATCGGTCAGAAAACCCTTTAGCCTTCAAGACGGACTCCACCGGAGTGGTCAGCCAGTCCAGGAATTCTTGACCTCCCATTGAGGAGAGGAGTTCCTCGATGGTCGTGAAACTCTGGCCGGAATCTTGGTAGTCATAGATACTGGAGAGGAGATACAGTATTCAAATATGTGAAACTCTGACCAGGAATCTTGGTAGTCATAGATACTGGAGGGGAGATACAGTATTCAAATATGTGAAACTCTGACTGGAATC
>JZLH01S0601717.1:2209-17958 GCA_001188425.1 Eucidaris tribuloides
GACTTTGAGTATGTTGGCTAGTAGGCATTACAAAGAATGAGAGTAGCAAGCCGAAGAATGAGACATGCTATGTCATTGTTCACCTGTAAGTTATGCTATGAGTAGTAATTGACTTTCCTTCAATATGACTCATCTAACTTGAAGCAATATACAGAATGCATGCTAATTAATAATTACCTGTTTGTAGACCTGCCCTGTTATTTGATGGTATGATTTGTACCTGACTTGAAAAATTACTGTCTAATAACTCTATTTATAGCCGTCTTTTTCTGAAATACTTGGCTGTGTGCAAATGTTCTTTCTGGTAAACCCTACAGGCTTTTGTGAGTTCACAAAATTCATAAAATTGAATAAAATCACATAAAATTTGTACCAAACATTTTTTTGCTGTTCTTTTCCTTTTTTATGCAAGTTTACATTATGATAAAAAAAATTATGAATGTAATTAGCTAGTGCGTATCAATGAAGAATGAGTATAAAGTGATTTAATAAGTGAAGATATGTTATTAGAATGACACATCAAATTTAGCTCAAGATTTGTGTAGAACCAACTGAAATAAATCTACATCAACCAATTTTGAATTTGTCCTTTTGGAAATAGTTTTGAAGATGGGATGTTCATCACACTTGACTTCATTTAACTGACAAACATATTATCTGGACTGAAATGTGATTATTGAATAGCGAGAGTCTTTCACAAAGTTGCTAATGCCTGATGAAGAGATTTGGAGTTTTTAGAGTGGCACATTCATTTATTCATTCATTCATTCAAAGATATACTGGAGTTGTGAGGTTAATTACATCTTCCTGTTGTATTCTGATTCTTTCAGGCTCTTGCTATGGAGAGGGAACAGAAGGAGACAGAGCTACAGAAACGAGAATCTCAGATGCATCAACTCAGCAGTGTCAACAAGACGTTGGTCTCCGAGACGAATGCACTCAAGGACAACCTCCAAGACATCGAGAATAAAACCAACTTATTGGAGAATGAACTCAAAGTAATAGAGGATAGGTAAGGGTGAAGCTTACTGACTTTTAGGAAAAGTTTTATGAATTTTTCCTGAATAATTGATCTAAGTGGGAATGGGTGTCTCAACACAACAGATATTTTCTTTTAGCAAGACAAGATATATACGAGTAGCTTTGCCTAAGTTTGGCTTACAGATACAGAAAAGAGAAGAAGAAACAAGCACCCAAAGAGCACAGTAGTTTTTGTCTCACATTCTGTTGAGTCTGGAAAAAAAATGGCAGCAGTATAAACTCATAATAGATTTTTATTTCCATGATTGATTACTTCCTAAAATAAGTTTGTATGTGTGTTATTGATGTCTGGAAAGCAGTGAATTAATTGAAAGAATTAAAGTCAAGTTAAACTGAGACTTCAGTACACAACTGGTATCCACACCACAACTGGTATCCACACAATTTTGTCTCTTGCTTGAATATTGGACTTCAGTACTAAATCACATCCAAAACAAACAAACAAACAAACAAACAAACAAACTAAAAGGCTTTTACATCAGCATCAGTAATACCAGCACTGAGAGAGAAAAAAGTGTAGAATCATCAAGAAATGAACAATTCCAAATTAGATATTCCAGCACATGTCTTCAATGCAGCCTTGCTTCTCTTCAGGTCTGCAATTGTATGCTTACCTCCAGATCTGTAATTTTATACTTATGTTGTGTTGGAAAAACATAACTTTGGTATAATGGTTAATTCAGTAAACTTGTTGTTTTGTAATTTTATGTGTGATGAAACCATAATTGTTGGGAACGTCTCCAAGTAGTTGCAACTGATTACTTTTCATGTTACTTTTCCAAACCATATTCATGTTAGAAAAAAACAACATTGTTGTAGGATGGGATTGTAAATGTTATGTAGATTGTTATCACTGGACAGTATGATAGCATTTCAATAATATGCTGATTGAAGAGGAGTGATATCCATACTTCTTACCTTGTTGTTTATATGACTGATTTCTTTCGTTTTCAGATTGAAGGAGAAAGAGAGGCAAGCAGAGTTGTTAGAGGAAGAGAAGAAATCATTCAGTCAACAAGCCAAAGAATTAGAATCCTCATTACATGTAAGAAAAAAATGGACTTTCACTTTGTCATCAGGTTTCCTCTGTTTGTTGACAAAGAAGACCCATTTTTGGTGCTTCCAGTTTCACTTTATGTACACTGGTACAAGAAATACCACTTTCCATAATTAGAAGTCATTTTCTTGTTCACCACTTTCTTTTCTAGATCCATTTTACGTGTGTAAAGTGAAACTTATTCTTGGCTGTAAAATAGTGACATTTATATGATATTTTATGAGTCGAGTTTCTATTTCACTGGATACTGTCTGGATAACTATCTTTCTAGCAATCTCATGATCTTGCTTTTGCAACATACCGGATAGAAGGAGATTGTTAATGAGAAATTGTGGACATCAAATATCATTTTCTCAACCTTCTGGAGGAAGGTGATAGTAATATTCGTTGAAAATGAAAAGATATATAAATTATACTTGCCAGAAATTTTAAAATCAGAGTTTAATTAAAGGAAAATGGTATCACTGGAAGCAGTCTTCAAATAATTCTAGAACCTATTAGAGTGTGCAAGGTTCTTGCTGTGAAAGTCACGGTTTGAAGGGGTCAGGGAATTTCTGGAAAATCAGAAAATTTGAAGATGCTTTCCCAGAAGCAAAAAGTCAGGGAATGTCAGGGAATTCATCAATTTCCTCTGGAAAATCATTTATTCTTTAAATGATCCTTGATTTTGAAGTTTGCTAGTATTGTGACATGAATTTTCACTAGCTGTAAAAATGTGAAAATGGTCATGGAAATCAAATCTGCAGCTTTCTGTTTTGGACAATCATGGAAGTCAGGGACTTTTAAAATGTATAGGTGTACAAACCCTGGAAAGTGTACAGTCATATGTTTTTCTTCCTGTTAGACTCAAACAATCAGAAATTACTGTAGCAGGGACATTTGTTTGGTAGCTATGCTCTTAGCTCTTCAACAACACAAATTCAAGACAATCTAGTCTATGTAAACATTGGGAAATGATTTAACTTATTAGGCCCTTGAGGTATTTTGGATTGCTCCCAATACTGCCATTTTCTTTATATGTTTAGGAAGAAAGTGTATTAAAGCCAAGTATAGATTTGGACGATAAAACAAATTTTTCAGTCTTTGCAAAAAGTATGGTGTTATGACTATGTATATCCTAAAACATCAAATTTACAGAAAACTATAATGATTTGTGAATTATCAAAGAGCAAAACTCATTATGTTCATTTGTTTTGGCAAAAAGTCGTGGCCCCCAATAATTTTATTTTTCACCAATTTCTAGAAAATGGAAGCGTTGCAGAGTGTGTGATTTTCAGGGCAGTAAAGATGATATTGGTCATTCTAAAAAGTGCAATTGAAAATTTTTATTTTTCACTATTAACCAAAACTACACTTTTAGACAGGTAGTATGTGTAAAGGAATGTAATCTAATGGTGGAAATTAATAAAGCATTCTACCATGATCTATCTTCACCTAATTCAAAGGACCTGACAGTACAAAAGGAGTTGACAGATGCCGAGTTAAAGGAGGAGATTATCGCCAGGAGAGATGCTGAGAGGAGGTTAAAGAAAGCGGAGGACTCGTTGGCGAGGTTAGAGGTGGCATTGAAGGAAGAGAAATCCCTGGAAGAAGCCCTGCCCAGGACGGAGAGACAGAGCCAACTGGATGTGGAAATCTTCACGAATGTGGCTCATCTCAAACGTAAGCAGTTTAAAGCTGTGTTCCAACTATCATGATTCGCACCATGCTTGAAATCGTTGTTCTAATTGTGGAGTAATCATGGTGATCCTATCAGGTCTTATAAGATCTTTAGTTCACTCGTGGCTATCGTGTTGATTGTAGATGAATTTTTGACGGTTCAAAAATTTTCTATGATCAATATGATTAATTCTCACTCTTAATCATCGCATCAGATTGTAACAAAGTGCGACAGACCACATCTAATTGTGCTGTTATGAGTTCTCATGCAAACATATATACTGGACAAGAATCATTCATTGATCTACACTTGAAGAGGGCACATTTAGAAATTTTTGGAGCCTTTGAAAAATGGCAGCCAAGGGTATCCAAACATGAAATTTCAGAGAAGAAAACAAAAATTCCACGATCAGTTATGAGTGGCCAATCATGGCACTTGTGTGGATTGCACGACAGTGGGAACGAGGCTTAACCCGTCAAGTGTGAGATATTATAATTCCCACGGAGTTAACACTTGTCGAATCCAGTGCCGGTAACTCTTTTTGTTAAATAGTTTCTGTACATTCAGACATTCAAACAAAACTATGATGATGTAGCAAGAAAAAAAAAATAGACTCTTCATGGAAAAGAGTATTTATGTCAGTCCCTGTCTTCTTTGTGCTTTCAGCTAGAGCTGTTGAAAAGTTTTTGGAGAAGTGGAATGACTTTCAAAGTGTTTGTTGTTTATGATTACAGTCATAAATCAACAATTTTGTCAGTTTAATGTTGCCCATTGGTAGTTACACTTCATAAGATTTTGGCAGGTTTTGGTCAGGAGGTACTGATCTGAAGAGAAACTGGGTCAAGTACTATGTATCGTGAAGATTTAAGATTGATTAAAATGACTATCCTATCATCCTCAAGAGGTATCATGACCAAAACTTTCATTAGGTCACTGTCACGTGATATAATTATGAAGAATATATAACCACACCTTGCTTTGATAATCTATCAATCTCATGTTGATGTTAATGAGGGATTCTTTGAAAATTACTGTGTAAATAAGGCAATTTGTTATCTAATGGTTTCAGTCAACTTTCACAATTCAGTAATATAATATTTTGATGGAGCACTGGTATTGCAGTTTGATGATTGGATAGAGTGGCAAAAAACATTGAAATGAAATAAGAAGGAAAATAATAAGTCAATTTGAATTTAGTCAGTACTTTAGTCCATCTATTTTTTTTCCAGGTTGATGATATTAATAACCATATATAATGATAGAAAAAGATATAATAGGTTTCTATTATTTGTTATTCTGTTGCAATCATCACTAACAGACTGAAATTTGACCACTTACCTATAAGCAGTTGTAGTTTATTTATGTGCAGTGTTGTACAATAAAATATTGAGTACTAACAGAATAACATAAAAAAAAGAGCCATCTATTAATTGATGTTATTTCTGAAAATGACACTCGTGGCACAGAGCAGAAAACAGCAGACACTTTGTTTACAGCAACATCTCTACACCTATTATTATACTAAGGGCACTGTCACACCTAGCTGATTTATCTTGCTGGAGCAATACCAGAGCACAAAATTAACAATGGCAAGAAAATCATTGGAGCACAAAGCGCTGTCACACCTAGCCAGTCTGACTTGCTGGAGCATTACCGGAGCACAAATTTGCTGATATTTGAGGATCAGTACTAGTGTGGCAGCGCAACAGTGTCACATTGCTAGGAATGGTAGTACATCGTTGGGACATCAGCAGGACTAATGGTATCACATCAGTACCAGTATTTAGGCGACTGGAGACTCACTGATCAAAGATGGAACGCTAATGTCTACCAATGTTAACCCGTTGGAGACGATTTGATTTTGCTATAACACGCATTTCCTATAGACTCCAACACGAGTTAACTCGTTCTTAGTCTCCAACGGGTTAACAATGCCGTACCAGTACTGATGGTTTACTACTATTGTAATCCCATTGCTTTATCCAGAAGCGCATCTGCAGAAATTGTTGAGCATGTTCAAAAATTCTACTGTAACCTGCCATTGCTAATTTTGTTGCTGATGTTCTGACAATATCTCAACAATGTATTACTGTTCTCAGCACTGTGAACTAGTACCGATCCCCCCAAATTGGCAAATTTGTGCAGGGGTATAGCTCCGTAGAACCAAATTGGCTACATGTGGCAGCGCTTATATCAAAGTTCTAAGCACAGAAACATATATATGGGACTATGTTAACAGTGAATAGCGCAATGCCAGGCCAGTGATGTGAATTCTATATGTTTTAACTGTTAGTCTTGCATATAATGGGTACATTTGAGGTTAATTGTTACCACATTACAATGCCGATGCTATTTATTGTCATACAGAAATTAAGGAAATGGGAAGCTCTTTTGGGAGAATTCCCTTCATCAACTAATACCCCAGGTTGTCTTAGAATTAAAAACAAATGCTAGTAATCAACTTCTGATATTGTCTCCCCTTGTTCATCCCAAATTCTGACATTACCCAGGGTTCTTTGAAGACATCGCGGCAGAGGCTCAGATCGATGCCAACAAACCACTCATCATGAAGAACGCCCTCCACGCCCGAAAATCCCTCGTTCGCAAGACCAAGAGTTTCAAGTTCAGGAAAGAGAGAGACAGGAATCACGCAAGACACAGTAAGTACAACACCAGCCAGGTAACATACATCATGGTAGTATAGGTCTTATAGCTATTGCACTTAACCTAAAACCTGTTGATAACTGTTCTTAAAATAGATTGCACAATTTCTCAAATAACCACAGTTGCACAAATGGTGTAATTTAAGGTCTATTAATTAGATTTTTTTTCAAAGCATACTTATAACTCCTCTTCATCCTTTTTCTTATAATTCAATGTTCTGACATTTCTCTTGCCCATGATGATCTTTGCATCATTAATGATTTTGATATATTTTTTTATGCCAGCATTGCAAAAAAATACAGCACTTCATTGTAGTCTAAGCTTTTATCTCTGCAGTTTTCAAGGAACTGTGAGAATCAGTTTAAAACAATTATATAGAACTTCCAAGCAAGCATAAGTATTGAGCATTGTTTTTATATATCTGAACTGAAAACTAGTATGATTAATGTGATAGTTTGTAAATCTATAACATTGATTGCATTGATGTCTTCTGCCTGTAAAGGTAACATCATTGATTATTAAATTCCTCTTTGTGAATATGAAAAAAATAGAATTTTATAAACAAGGAGACATAAATTATCAGTGCTCATAAACATCAATAATAAACAAATTATTGAGGATATAGAAGCCTGGTATGCACGTAACTTTAAAGTTGATATAGTCATGAGTTTGAAATACTGACATATCATTAAGAGTTTATGCCTTTGAATCACAACAAAATATCGTAACTTATGATCTAACTTTTGATTCAATACTACAAGTTGGTACAGTAGTATGATATATGATGTTTTAATTCTGCATTGATAAAGTTTTGATAATGTAGATGTTCATCAGTTTGTGGCTTGCAGTATGAAGGTCAGATAACCAGGTCCCCAAACATCCATTTCATGTGAACTCAATTGCATTATCAATGGAACATTTGGTCAAATTAGAGCTGAGAATGCAAAAATGGTTGAAACAATTCTGTCACTGTATGTATGCTATGAGCGTGGGTTGAAAAGTCACTTGTGTGCAGTTATTCCCTCACCCCAAACCACTGCCCTCAATCATCATCAACGACAACAACAACAGACAGACAGACAGACAGACAGACAGTTCATCACTGTGTTTCCAGCAATGCCTTGAATTTTTCCTTTTAGTTTGTAATTCTGTTGATTTCATTAACAAATTAGGATCTTTTCTTATGCTTTCATGATTTTCTATTTATTTTGAGAGTTAATACTAACACTGTGTTGCCTGTACTATTATTTACATTTTGTTTTACTTTCTACCTGCTTACCATACAGCTTCTGGGCTTAAGTTGGAGGAGTTGACTGTTTATTTTCAGTTGCTGTTGGTATTTAGTGTTTTTTTATCATCTAAGTTTTGTTTGCTTTCACTACTTATTTTTTTATCTCCCCCTCCCCCACTTTCCTATTCCCTCACTGCACTCCTCCACCCCAGGGAGGCAGGCAAGCAATCCTGATGTGTCACTAGATATTGAAAAACACATATTGAGGGCAGACGCCACAAAAAAACGAGAGTTGCGCCGCGAGGCGGTGGCAATGATCCGAGCACAAGACAGCAGTGCCCGCTGTCCAAGAGTGGACACTGCCAATGGTGCAATGCACATGAGTGCAAACGTCAATAGCGCAAACACCAGCAGCGCTGCAGAGATGCTACACAACAGCTCAGGGTTTCTGAACATGTCCACCCAAACTATGCTGCCGGATTCAAATTCTAACGAATATCTAGCGGTGGATGGGGCTTCGTGGTCCTACAATGGTGCCGTGGATTTATCCATGCTTGGGACAAGTGTATAGGAGGTACAATCTTCACCTGCTAACACCAATCTCCATTTTTGTTATTTGTTTGCATGATCTTATTTATTTAGTTGATTTTCATTGCTGTACACAGTAGCTCCTAGCTGCACTCCCCTACCCAACAAAATAAAAGCTCCTTCATATCCACACCAAAAACCCCAATTTCAAATGTAGATCCAACCCTACCTACACCTATCTCATTTCAATTTCTGTATTTGTAATATGCTTTATGACTAGATTTTTTTAAAGGCAAGGTTCACCCTCACATCAAGTTGGTTTTAATAAAAGCAGAAGAACGAAAGAAACATATTAATGGAAGTTTGGCGAAAATCCGCAAAAGAATAACAGAGTTATGAGGTTTCAAAGTTTTAAATTTGTGACGTCACATGCGAGCAGCTCCCCACATGTCATGCACTATAAGTTCCATAAATTGACATTTTTTAATGGTTCATGATAATTGAATGTTGTTTTTTTTCAAAGAAGCATGTATGAAATAATGTTTCTGATAACATATTGAATGCACAGGTAAAATCATTTTCAAATTTTTGAGAAAACGGCACTTTTATAAAAATTAATATCACACGACATATCGGAAGCTGCTCGCATATGATGTCACAAATTTAAAATTTTAAAATTCCATAACTCTGTTATTCTTTGGTGGATTTTCGCCAAACTTTCATTAATATGTTTCTCTCACTGTTCTGCGTTTATTAAAATCAACTTGATGTCAGGGTGAACCTTGCCTTTAAAAATGCGTCATCGAATCGTGAGCTTGGAGTCAAGCAGGATTGGTCAATTTTCCAACATTGAATCACTAAAAGATGTACATTTGAATTTAGCTTTGTAATTATCACCTTTGATAACTGAATATTTCAGGGGAAAAAAGTAATGTTTATTGGCATATTTGCCTACTTTTATAGAGCTGGTAATATTAATCCAGAAATTAGTTTTTATTTTGTGGTAGGATGTGGTAGTCGTAGTAGCATGGAGATGCCCCATGTGAATGGCTGTGTAGTTGGTGATGTCAGTAGATATGTCATGTATAGTCAATGTTGTTGTAGAATAGATTTGTTGATGTTTCTATCTGCGTAAAGTCCAAGATCATTGTAGGTAATGTTTTGTTAAGTGTACAATTTGTCTTAACTACTTTATACAACATTTTAACATTCACTTTTCCAAGTATATGAAATTGTTATTACAAGTCAGCTTAAAGGAGTATAAACCGTTGTTAGGTTACAATGAAAATAAATTAATGTATATAGAATTGCTCTGGAATCTACAGGTAATGTTGGATGGTGATGATTACAATGTCATGTCTTTCCTAAAACGTTTAAGGTGGAAGCATATTAATAGAAATTCTGTCTGAATTACCAGCAAATATAATGATCAAATGCCAATTTAGGACATTGATGGGCAAAATTGATGAAATTTTTGCATCACAAATCAGGTAATTCATTTATTTTTTAATGTTTTGTTCTTGATGCCAATTATACCAGCAGTTGCAGAAGAGACAAACCCAACACCAAAAGCAGGTAGAAATCATAGGTTTTTGTTCATGGTTTTGGGTCCATCAATGTGTATTAAAAGACATGCAAGTATTTCCATGGTTCACATTTGTGTTTTGATTGTATTGAGCATCTTCAAACTGGTGTGTGTCCTGCAAATATGACTTTTTTTGAGGCCATATTCTGAAAGTGTTGGGGATTAGTTTTTGAAAGAGCACATACATTTTCTTTTGTTTGTATTTGTTGAATTGTCAACATGCTTTTTACTTGTAATGTACATTGCCAGCATTTTTTCTGATCATCTATGTTGGATATATGGAATATTGATAGAATCTCGTAAAAAGGGAAGAGTTCGAAAGTAGAAAGTAGTGATGTAGAAAGACAAGGGTATTCAAACATTTATATTAACTGTGGCAATATGTTATAGTTTATTTATACTGCAGCAATATCTAATCATATAAATTGCAACACAAAACCAGCAAAGTACTCTTATGTAGTGAAACTATTTGACACAAGATCGGGTCATTGTTAAGGGTAATTAATTGGAAGCATAAATCAAGAAGTTTCGCACAAATCTGACACACTTGAGGCAAAGGGAGCTTTCAAAACCTGAACAATTTAAAACCTTGACTAATAAACGTTTGTCCCAGTCTTTCAGAATATGGCCCTTTGTTAATTTGTCTTGTGAAAAGTATGAAGGAATATGCATGTTATGTCTGGTAATCTAACCATCATCAAAGGAAATGTGTTTGTATGATTACGATATTCAGCGTGTTATTGCTGAATAGTGCAAGGAGTCATTCTTTGGGAAGTAAAATGTTTAATCACAATACATGTTTTATAACATTTGAGTGTAGGTGTGTTTAATGGGTATTGGGTAAATTTCAAGTCTGTCAATAATTTGTATATTGACTACATATAACATTCATGATTATGTCAAGATCATGTTTTTATTTTGTTTTGTTATTAAATATTTTTACTTTTTTGTGTCGTTCAAAATATTGAAGTCAGTTGAAAGGTTACAGTGTTGGTACATTTAGTTTTGGTTAAGTAAGAAACTTGCTTTTCATGATTGTTCCTTCCCTGTTCATTTTGGGGGTCTTAATTAATGTTTTCTTGTTTACAAAAATTTGATATCTTGATTTGTAAAAATTATTTTTATGATAGTGTATAAGACTGTAGTTTGATTGAAGAATGAACTTGTTGGAAAACTGGGAACAACTTAATAATTGCAAGATTCTGATTCCCTTAACATTATCCAAGACTGAAATTTGAAGGGATGTACATAGATGTGCATCTTATTTCATACCTTCCTGATATAAACCAAAACAACTTCAAGTTGAAAACAAACAAACAAGGATGAGATGGACTTCTCAGCAGAATGACAAAGCTTGACAAACTTTGTGGCTGACATATTGTCTATACTACTGTCATCACTGTGGGTTCTTGTTGTACAATTTATGTATGTTTAGAAAATACCATATCAAAATTCTCTCCTAAATAACAACATGATTATTTATAGGATTTTGGACAACCTATCATTTTTTTTTTTTTTTGGGGGGGGGGGTCAAAATCAGGATTGCAGTACACAATATAATATGCTTGTCAGTGTCTTTGATTATGTAATGATGAAGATTCTTCTAACAGTCCTGACATTGTAGGTCAAACTGATATCAAAGACTTGGACTTAGAGGGCAGCAGACTACCTTCCCTAGGAGGAGTTGACATGTATTTTTGAAGCGACTTGAAATGCAGGCATCCTGTCTGAAAACAGTTGTCTGAAAGATGGCCCTCCTGATATCTGATATGATACTGGGTAATTGCTGGTGATATGAAGATGTAGCTCTGGAGATGAAATCAACGTACAGTAATTTGAATAATGACTCTAGAGTCATCAGGTTATGTACTTAACAATACATCTGTGCTTCATTCTTTAGTGGAATAAACAGATTGATGAATCAATCATGAGTTGAACATTTTCATGTGTAAAATACATTCTGAATGTTATGAGACTTAATAGTTTCAGATAGACTATAGGTATACAACATCTACACCTAGTTAATCCTAATCATGCTCTACCCCTCTTTGAATACCCTATAGAGCCCTTCTTGTAATTTCCTTTTACCCAAATTGCACTCATTCCCTGATGGCAAATTCATTCATCAACCCACATTCTCGCGTGAACTATAAATATTAACAAATTAGGAAGATGATCACACTGTTTCCCCCCATCTTGTACCCAATATAGTGTAGCCTGGATAACACCAACATGCATTCCAGAAATGTACATGTGAATCGTAATCATAATCATGCACTATGAGATAAAGGCAGTTTTTGTTTTGCATTAATGGACCAATGGTATGTCTGGTAACAGAAGGTGATTATTTACATAGAAATATGTGATTATGTTACAATTTTAATTCATTAAGAAAAAAACCACATTTTTAAACGGCAGTGACATGATTGGGAGAAGTAAAAAATGCATTTAGAACCAAACTACCGGTAGTTGAAATATTACCAAAGATACAACAGCTGGGGTGGATCTCCTGGCTGGGAGGATTGAGTTTGTTTATGTAAGGAGAATCAAGCATGAACATATCAGCTATGCAAGGATTCTACTGTGAAAATTTTGTAGTCAAAAGTTGACTCATTCCAAAAGAACTTCGATCCATATGCCTTGTCATAGACAAATCTGTTATGTAACTTGCTGTAGGACTTAATTATCTCTAGCCTGGAGAAGAATTCCCAAGTTGAGGACTACCCCCAATCATGCCAATTACCTGTAACATATTAGCCTTATTAGGACTGTTTTTGTGTACATTTACATGTGTTTACTTAGTGTATGTTATACTGATAAAACATGTTTGATTTCTGTGATGTAATTCAAATGTTTTATCCTATGTTGCATGACTGCTTTGCTTTTGCTGCCAAGGTCTTGTTCATTTTTATTGACACATTTGTTGTCATGGTTATTTCTCATTTACAACAGTGACAGCTTGTCAAGAGAATGTTTTGGAATGCATGGCATGACTGATTTGCATACATGATTTATAATTTGTTTGTTTTATAATTAACAACTGCATGGTTTACTTTTACTTGCATGATGAACTTCAAAATTGTGAAATAATGTGGCATGCATGATATTTTCATTTGAACTTCAGTGTCAGATTTCAAAAGCTTCATTGGACAAGCGACTACTTGATTTGAGGGTGTAATTCTTTATCAAAGTTTCCTTTGTATAACATATATCTCAAAATCATTTCTTAAATGTCCAATAATGAATTCTTGATATTATGTTTAATTTAAAAACATAACAGATCAGCAAGACATTTGAATAATTGTCAACATTTCATTTACATCATATCCACTACATTTCCAATAAAACTGATCATTTGTTAAAATATCAAATAAGTACAATATTCTAATCACCCCCCTTATACTCCTGTTTTCATTATTGTCTTTGGGTAATGGTTTCCGTCACTTTCATTTACCAAGATGACATATTTGTTGTATGATAGTTTTCATTGAATACTATACTGAAAAAGAACTTGTAGTTTAATTTGTAAAAAGAAAAATACTTCTACTGCTATTTCTATTTTTGTACTCTTCTTTCATGTATTTACATAAATTTTTATTTTTGTGGGGGGGGGGAGGAGGGGGTCACAGTTTTATGTTTTAAATGGTAGCGTTATAAACTACGGATTAATTTGGTGGAAATATTGCTTACAGTAATCATAACTACTGAGTTAGCATTTATGAAGCATCCTTCCCATGCTTTTAACTAACATGTATTCTATATTTTCAACCACTGCAGTTTAATCAGATTTCAGCCAAATTTCTGACTCTGCCATTTCTTTTTGCCTTTAATGCTTTAGATTTACATATGATTGATTTCAAAGCTGCAACAGTAATTCTTTGCTTTTTAAATTTCTACAATGACCATATATATATACAGAAGTGTGTATGTATAACTATTTAACCTGTGACTATGTCGTGCAATAGACATTTAATTTTCTCGTTTTTTTTATTTGTTTCATTTTGTTGACTGCCAGGTTTTGCTTCTTTCCGCGTTGCCAACTCCCCAGAGCTCCCCTCCTCCAACACCCTCCGACACTCCCTAGCGGTTAGCAGCCAGATAAATGAACTCTTCATGCTTGACCTGGGCAAGGAATCCAAGACAGATGATGGTAGCAATGGCCTGGAAGGGGTTAACATGGACTACCTGCCCCAGGTCAACCTGTCCAACCGGGGCGGGCTAACTAGCCCTCCAGCAACCAAGTACCGACAGAAGCCGAGTTTTGACAGCACCGCGGGAGACGACGAGACCAGCTCTGTGTCCAGTAGCACGACGGAAGGCATGCCAGGATCCCCGGGGCCACCGGACATCGATGACATGCACGTGGCATTTGAACAGAAAATATGATGTGATTATGACAACTCAAACAGAACTAGCTAGACCTGAAAACAGAGAGGAGCTTTCATGCTTACATATAGGCTTGCAATATTTTTTGTTTGCTTGTTGGTTTGTGTCGTTTTTGTGTGTGGGAGGAGATTGTCTGTTGCATTTATAATGCAAACTTTTTTGTTTTGTTGTACTAGGGACCTGCAGGAAATGGCAAGTTTACCAATTCCACAGATTTACATATCTGTAAGTTGCAAGTTTGAGTAATCCTGAATAGTCACAGAAAAGATATACATTAAATCAAAAATAAAATCTGAATACCCCAATAAGCTGAGTCTTGTAACTGGATTGCTGGCAATTTGGTGTTTTAGGAATTCATGTTGTACTTAGTTCCCAGACCAGGGCTCCAGTGTTGAATGTCTGTTACTGTTTACTTTAAATTGTTTATTTCCATAAAAGTAATCAGTGAACATATGTTCAGTCCAATACAATGTTGGGTCAACATTCATAGTCCTTACTGAATTGGGTGGAATGAAGTATGGTGCTTCAAGTGTGTTAACATATTTAAATGTTAAGCAGTGAGTTGTTCACAGTATATTTCACCATGAAAGTATAATCAAGTCTGCATCATTTGTTTTATCCCTGTATTTTCTTCACAAAATGATAGTTAATTACTCTACAATTTTTTCACTCGTTATTAGGAAAATTTGTATTTAAAAGGTAGCAGGAAATGTGTAAAACTGACCAAGGCTAATTTCAATATTGCAACTACAGTGTTTGGCTAACTTTGGTAGTAACATGGATATATTGACAAAATAGGATGGGATAAGGACTTAAATTTGATTGGCTTATCAACTGTCTAATCCTCCAGCTGATTGGTTGATAAGCTGGCTATACTTCAAGGTGATTGGTCAATCAGCAAGCTGTACCTTACACTAGGTGGTTGATTAAAGGATGGCTATAATAACACACATCTGTGATTAGGATATGGATGAGGTTAGTGCCTAAAACTTAAAATTTAAACTGCTTATCATATCTTATCACAGTAAACAGAAATAGATGTATAATAAAAGAAATAAAAGAGCAGTGGGAACTTGCTATGGAAATAGACCAAGAGAATCGTGTGAAGCAAATTGTATTCAGCACATATTATGGAAAGAAAGACTATATGAAAAGAACATATATTGAATTATGTAATATATCATATAATTGGAGAAGGTGAACATATACATTGGTTACTGTATACATGTATATAGTATTATACTACAAAAATTTACGAGCAAGTTCAGCAACTATTGACCAACCAGATTTTTATCTAGATAGTGCACTTAAATGAAAATTTTATTAATATGTATACATTTTTCTGATCCTGA
Organism: Eucidaris tribuloides; assembly: GCA_001188425.1. Classification (NCBI taxonomy): domain Eukaryota; kingdom Metazoa; phylum Echinodermata; class Echinoidea; order Cidaroida; family Cidaridae; genus Eucidaris; species Eucidaris tribuloides. The sequence continues at coordinate 17,714 of JZLH01S0601717.1, forward strand.
CTTTATCTTTTAGCAGAATAGGTAAATTTTGATCACTTTGGTAGTGTCTTGAAAATTGACATTTTCTGTAGCTCATAAGTTCCATTGCTAAGACTAAAATGAGGTGTTTGGAGTATTTAAAGAAAGTATTACACTGAATTTGATTCTGTAGTGCACCTTTGATCTTTAGCTGCTGATTACTAGATATTCATTACAAGTATATTCACAAGTGTATTGTAAGTTAGTATTTCTGCAGTGTCCATATT
>JZLH01S0601717.1:18736-30041 GCA_001188425.1 Eucidaris tribuloides
CCACAGTAAACAGAAATAGATGTATAATAAAAGAAATAGAAGAGCAGTGGGAACTTGCTATGGAAATAGACCAAGAGAATCGTGTGAAGCAAATTGTATTCAGCACATATTATGGAAAGAAAGACTATATGAAAAGAACATATATTGAATTATGTAATATATCATATAATTGGAGAAGGTGAACATATACATTGGTTACTGTATACATGTATATAGTATTATACTACAAAAAATTTACGAGCAAGTTCAGCAACTATGACCAACCAGATTTTTATCTAGATAGTGCACTTAAATGAAAATTTTATTAATATGTATACATTTTTCTGATCCTGACTTTATCTTTTAGCAGAATAGGTAAATTTTGATCACTTTGGTAGTGTCTTGAAAATTGACATTTTCTGTAGCTCATAAGTTCCATTGCTAAGACTAAAATGAGGTGTTTGGAGTATTTAAAGAAAGTATTACACTGAATTTGATTGTGTAGTGCACCTTTGATCTTTAGCTGCTGATTACTAGATATTCATTACAAGTATATTCACAAATGTATTGTAAGTTAGTATTTCTGCAGTGTCCATATGCTTTTTACATTTGTGTGGTGCCTTGTACTACCAAAGACAGTAATTTTGCCTTGGCAAGAGGGCATCTGTACAAATGAAGGCAGTGTATAGTTTTGGTATGTGGTAAAAATGAAGTTTTATTGCATTTTGAATAGATCTACTAAATCATCTATAAATGTGCTGAAAATCAGTTGATCTGAAACACTTCATATTTGAGAAATTAATTTCTGAAAAATTAAATATGGGGGGGGGGGAGAGAGATGACATTTTTGTCATATTAAATGTTACATAACAACATCTGTTTGCTGATCATTTAATAGAAATCACAGTTTTTCTTGTACTGTATATTACACTGGCAATGGACAAGAAGGCCTGGCATTTCATGGTCGCCAATGTCACTAGATATGGCACTTGAGGGGGAGGTATATTAGGCTGATTTTGGACATGCTATCAGAAAAAGCTTCCACTGGCACTGAGTACACATGTTTTTAGTGGTGTTTTTCAGATATACAAACAATATTTTTACAAGTCTAAACTGTTAAATGGTTGTCCTGAATGGAATATTGTGGTTTTGTCGAGTCCAAAAGGCACCCCGATCTACAGTAGGTTTGATGGTGTTTTCTGATGTCTGACATGGTAATACCAAACTTTATGAAAACTTGATGAAAAACTTGTCTGATCTACCAAAATTATGCTTTTGGCATTAATCTGTTGTTGTTGAGGGGCAAAATTCTTTCTGCCAGTACGTGGTTATAGTCTGTATTGCCTTCACTGTGCCCATATTTTGCACAAAGTATTATTTACAGGTCAATACATGTCAGCAGCCTGACTTATTCATGGCTAGCATCTTCATTTGTAATACACAGGAGCAAAAGAAAAAGGGTAAAGTCATTTGGAACATGAAAAGCTAGGACCTTGTGTACATTTTAATGGTCATTGACCACACCTCTCATGTGATTTTAATATAATAGGTACTTTGCAGGTGCACTTGTGTAATGATTTTGATATGTTAAAAGTGTGTGTTCTTGTGAGTCTTCCATGAAAGTTATTGCTACTGGGGTTTTGTTTTGTTGTGTGTTACAGCGTGATGTTTAAATTCTTGAATGTCCAATGACGCATTGATGAGGATTAAATTCATGGGATCAAGTGAAATATGAAAATAAATTGTTTGGGAAATGCATACTGGAAAAATACTTGGGTGCATTAACTGCATTAATGATTTTTTTTTTCATTTGTTTCCCCATTTTGTTCTGTTTTTGTTTGTTTTGTGTTGCTGTTTTTTTTTATTGAGAGGTGGGGGGGGGGAGAGACTTTTTAAAAGTAGTGCAAATTATCAAATTACCTTCTACCTAGTTATGGTTATGTCAGTGTTGTAGGAATATATTCAATTTTTGTTTCTTTAATTTACTACCACCCATTATAGCATACACCTTCAAAACACCATCACTTTTCCAAAACAAAACAAAGACCACAAATGTCATGTATTATGAATTACCATTGCAACCTTTGTAAGTTTATATGAAAAGCATCAATATTCACATAACAATGTAAATGTAATACATTATAGCTTGTATCAGTTACAATGTTAACTACATGTATTTATGACCTTACTGTTAGTAAATTCATGTGGTGAAGACAAAAGCAAACATTGACATATCACATCAAAGAGTGTATGAAAAGTATGTAAACAGTAGTAATCCTTAGTAGTAATCATAAAGGGGAAAATGTAAAATGCAAACTGTATCCCTGTATTATTTGTGCCTTTTCAGTATAGAGAAATGAGGCTTGTGATTGACTGATGATTACAGAATTTGAAAGGATCTTTTGCGGGGATGGTTTTGTTCTTTATTACTAAATTATTGTTGTTGTTTTTTTTAATGTTAAAGTGACCACATCATAACTCAAACATGGCATTGTTGTAGCTTATACACCAAACTATATTTGACTGCAAAACAGTATTGTATCTGACTCGCAGGTGTACGGACCATTCATGTTTTTATGTAACATTATTCGTTCTGATTGTATATATTCAGTATATTTTGTCTTTCATTTGTGTTAAGGCAGAAGCTCTTTTTACTGTAACAGGTAATTGGCATTTAAGTAAATATCACTCGTCTTTTTGAGTACCATTATATATTTGTATAGATGTATATAAAACCACAGAGTTGCTTATTTTAATCAAGTGCCTGTTGATAGATCTTTTGTATAATTTTTGAGGTCATGACAGGTCGTTGACATCTTTAGAAAGTTAAAATTGAACCCACTTACATTAATTATTAATCCACAGATCTTTTTCACTTGTCTTGATTTGGTAGTGCCTGGACAAATTGTATGCCTAAATTGGGAAACTTTTTCAACTGCATCTTTAATTTAAAATAATACTGATTACACTTTTAATTATGATCATGACTAATAATGATATATCAAGGAAATGACATGGGAGTACTGATTATATCTGACATACACTGGTGATCCGTCAGGAAAAGATAAAATGCTGCATTGATATTAACCAGAATATTGTAACAGTTTTCTCACATTGTTTTTCTTCTCATTTTTGTATCCCAGATGTGCCAAATAGATATCTACTGCTGTGTTTTGACATGGAATTAATACAAAATCAATATAAGATCAATATAAAATCCTGCCTTGGGAACATGTACATGATGTTTTTAGTTGACCATGACTAGACATTGTAATGTTCTGGTTCTGAATGGAAGGCACTTGGTTGAAAGGGCACTGGTCATAAAAAGAGTAAGGGAAGGGTGAGTCTGAATTTCTCAAAACATTGATTGGTTTAAAGTTTTGGATCACTGGAAATTCTTAGAGTTGAAGGTTCTGGATGAAAACTTTTTTTCACACCATCAGCCTGTTCCTTAGACGTAGCTCCAACTATTTGACGTTTTGGCTCCAAATTAGTCTCCAGTTGGACAGTGTTTTGTACGGGAATGGTTGTTTGTGTCACAAATCCACCCATGGTGTATGAAACAGACTATCAAAAAATGTACCACACATAATTTGCACTACTGGACTGGATCAACCTGATGTGGAAAAAAAAGTATGCATGGATTTGAACCTTTGATTTAGATGGGAATCATTGTCATTAATTGTGCTGTTTTGCGAGCATCAAATAATTACGCATGTAGCTTTATCAGTCTGTAATATTGCACAATGACAAAATCTAGTTCTTCTTTCAGTAGTAGTTCATTCAGCCATATCATAAAATAATATTGCTGGCAAAATGCTGTTTCTGTGCCGACAGTAGATAGTGGTCACAATAGAAGTAATAAACATTTGACTAAGTGCTCATCTGCATGTACTAATTGGTAATGGGTGTTAAATCACAGCCAATGTTGGTTTGCTTGCAGACTGATATCACTACAATTTGCCGTGCCTTCGATTAGAGTTTGTTAGCCAAATAATGTCAATCTTGTATGAATTATTTGTCCAAAGAAATACATTTTATTTTTTCATATCAGAGGCCTTGTGTTTAATAGTGCTTTCACTGTCTCAGTGGTCATATCTTTGCCTCTTACACTGAAGGTGTAGGGTTCAAACCCTCTGGGATGGTCAATATATTTTACAAGATGCATACATGTATATTAGATTACTGCCATCACTGTGGTTTGACTTATCATTGCTCTGAAGTGTCTCTCATTGATTCTGTTTTGCACAGTATTTTACATGGAATGATTTTGTTGTTTGGCATTTGTTTTCATTTGATATTTTGGAAAATCATGCAAGGCAAATTTCTAAGAATACCCATCAGGCTTTAAATATTCCTGAACACTATTCTTTTGCAATGTTAGTGTTGTGTTAAAAATATAATAAAGATGGCAAGCTGAAGTGTACTTAATTCAGTACATGCATTTATACAGTAATAACAAAATGATCAGAAAAATTCTTATAATAGCAGTATGAAAAGAGGTCATATTGTTGACAAAGTGTAGTATTTAGATGTTGATTACTGTAATTTACTTAGAATGTAGTAATTTTCATTTAAACTCGCCCTCTTGTGAGTTATCACTGTAATTGACATCTAATAGAAGACACACAACCATGACCATGTGGGAAACGTTTGTCACGATTTTTTGCCTCACATACAATTTAGGGAAAACGGGGCTTTTACAAAGACTCAGAATCCTACCCTTTTACTATCACTTATCTCATATAATGTGAAGCAAGTAATAATACAGTGGGCTCCACATAACGGGGTAACATTTAATGGGGTATATATTGAATGAGTAAAATTTGGCAAAACACACTTTTCTTATTGAAATTAATAGGGTTCTCCTGTGAAATGGGTAAAACACATGCCTTGCAAATGCCTATCCCTTTAACTCTTAACATACCGAAGTCGAAGATCTGCACCAATTAATACACATAAAGTCCATAGAGGTTTAAATCCTCTGGCATGTAAAGAAGTGGTTATGCAGTCTATTGTGGTATATAAAGGTTAAGGCGGAGCACAATCTGAACAGTAAGAAACTTGAAAGGCATAGTTTTTCACTGCTATCAAATCTCCCAGCCATTCTGCGGTTGTTGCACTACGTAGTAAGATGTGGTGTACTATTTTACAAAAAGTAAATACTGGTCAATATTCCAGTGTGTATTTTCGTGCCTTGTATCAAGATGTGCCAGGCTATGAATTTAACTTTGGTATCTTATATAATCAGATCAAAATATACATTTGTGTATATATCTTTCTGTATAATGTGTATATTACAAAATTTCATGCCCCACTGAATTGCATTGACACCTACACAACTATTTTTGTATAACCGAGGATGCAAGCTGTTTTTATTAAAAAAATAAAAATAGATAAAAATCAAACACTAAATATAGGAATAATGTAATTATAGAGAAGTGCATGGAAATTTGTACTCAAAGCATGAACGTCACATGTTATATAGCAGATAAAATTAAGATACCTAATTTTTATGGTACAGAAATTGTGGAAGATTTGATATAAGTATTATGATATTGTGAATGTAAATATTCCTTATACGCCTTGGAGACAGTTGCAATGACTGACCTATTAAAAGATGTTTATGAAAATTGAATGGTAAATGTCTCATTTTAATGTGCTGTTGCTTCTCTGCTGGATATGGTGGTGTGATGTGAGATGTATTAATTGCCCCCCAAAAAGAGGGTAGATGTGCATTTGTGTGTGTGTGCGTGTGTGTGTGTGTGTATGTGTGTGTGTGTGTTTGTGTGTGTATGTGTGTGTGTATGTGTGTGTATGTGTGTGTGTGTGTGTGCATACTCGAGTGTGTTTAAGTGTGTGTGTGTAACAAGAGGACTGTCGGGTCAGTGAACTTCAGGATGACTAAGCCTTATTGGCACATGGATTGAAACATCGATAGGTCTTGAGGGAGAAACCAGTTTAAAGGTAAATGACATGATTGGGGGTAGTCCTCAACTTGGGCTGATACTACTCTAGAATTAAGTAAACTATGCAAGGCTTCTCCTGTGAAAATCTTGTAGTCAAATGTTCACTCATTCTAAAACAAACAATGTCAATATCACTAGTAGCATGGAAACCTGCTGTGTGGCTCTCTATGGGGCTTATTTTTATCCTACCCGGCAAAAAATAAGATACTCCTATGTTTATGCTTGATTCTCCTTAAGTAAACAAATTACAGACAAATCCTCCCAGGTGGGAGATCCACATCTGATAGTGATCAGCTGGTATATATTTCAACTCATTTGGTTCTTGAGGCATTTTCAAGTGTTCCCAATGATGTCACTAACCTTTAAGGCCTAAAAAAAATTATGTTGCCCACAAGTGGGAAATTGGGTCGGTCAATGTTTAAGTTTTTTTATTTAATTTTTTTTTCCCACAGCAAAACCCAGATGTAACCAATACACATGTACATACTGTACTTTGCAAGTTTATGCAGGACGAAACTGTGAGAGTTGAGTTCCCTGATATTTTTATGGGTCTTTCAAATGGGCAAAATGCATATAAAAGTGCTGTTTTAAGCCATTGAATAGGAATTTTGGTAAATTTTCCACTCAAATCTGACATTTTCTCCCAAAAATTATGAGTTTGTATATTTTGGGTCTGCTAAAAAAAAAAAAAAAAATTGCGACCCTGATTTTTCGAATTTTACAGTCGGTCACTTGAGGGCAACATAACAATTTTTTTTTTAGGCCTAATGTATGTCGCCATAGAAGGCCAGGTCCAGATTGCCCAAGTTGCAGATAAAAACAAATTTTCTATCAAAGAAATCTATGATGGTACCCCATGTAAAGGCCAACCAATATGATTTCTTTAATTATTGGCTCACCACCCCAATTATACCAACAACAAAAACAAAACATTTTAGGGTGACTTTCGGTATTACAGCATACTGGTCTTTCAGTAAATGCTATTGATATTTGACAATTTTATCTGCCCCGAGTAAAGCACGAGATCAGTCTTCCAAAACTTTCTTAGCAATTACACCAAAATGGATTTCTACATCAGGAGATATGCCTTCAACATTATGGACAGCTATAAATGATATATATAAAGTGTACACAAGAAATTGAATTTGACTGTTATATTCCTAGACCCAATAACCACTGTATTCATGAGCAATGAAATGGAATATTGGTTTGAAAAAAAGCATTTCAACCAATCAGACCACGAAGAAGAAAATTCCCAGAGGGTGTGCAACTTAGAGCAGTGTTCACATATTACCCGTCATCTTATATCCCACACATTAATCCGTTGTTATGGTGTTTCATTGTGGGATTTGAAAATATCAAAAAAATCACAAAAAAACAAACAGCCACAGACACCCAACATGATTACTGGACAACAGACAAAATGAAAAATATATACTTTTATTTGAAATAAATATCCAATTGTTGTAACAAAGGTTTAGCAACATTGAAAATATTCTGGCAAGTCTCGTTATTTAATTTTGCACTGTTTCGCAAACTTCCTTATGGATACACAGACCAACTGCTGGACTTACATCCAGGTGCTGTTAACGTGTCATTGCCACAAATAAATTCTAACTTCAGCAATCATGAACAATATTGCAATGAAACTTAAATTTTAATATAATCATCAACAGAGGTGCAAAACTCTTGACAAATTTCAGTAATAATAACACAGGCTTTCAAGGGGTACCAGCCTCACGTCCTTTAAGGCTCTGTCACATAATAGCGTTTAGAGTCAACGTGTGCCCAGCGTATATGTTTTTCGTCGCGAAATTTTGGCTAAGTCCAAATAGGCTCAAGCACGCTCAAATTCCCGGTCATAGAGGTCTGAAAACTAATGACTATCTCATGATGAATGAATGGTAATCGAATATCTAGCGTCCCACCTTATGAGTGATAGCGTGTGTGCAGCGTGAAATGATGAAGGAGCTACTCTAGGAGACTGTGACGTCAAAGAAAAGAAAAACTATCACTGTGCGTTAGCTATACTGTACGCACACGTTACTCTAACGGTAGACTAGTGGCAAGAACGTCAGACGGGCGCCCGGCGAAAGTCGATGGAAGGTCTTGAGACCTGTTCCCATCTCTCTGCAACATATTAACCCAATAACTTTATGAAGTTGTATTTGACAGTCGTAACCACATTTGGGGGAACTTTCAGCATTTCAAGTCCTAAAATGCTGCACCGATTGTCTGGGAAGGCAAGTCTTTGCCGTCACAAATCTGCCAAAATGACAATTTTCAGATACCTCAACTGCTAATGTAAAATCATTTTAAACACACAAACAAGAAAAGATGTCTGAAAAGAAACAATACAGTTAGTATCAGAAAAGGTAGAATTTAGTGCATGACTAGTTTAATTGCTGTAGAAAACTGCTTCTTAGTCAGGCTATGAACTTTTCAGCCTACCCTCGTATTTGGTCTTGGAACAAGTACCCGTCGGACTTGGTGACCCTTTTATTTTTGCTTGTGGCATCGCTTTTTGGCCGTGGGTCGCTTCATCTGTGGCCGTATTTGGCTGTAGACCAGGTTTTCGTCGTTGGATCTGACGGTCTTCTTTTTCTGCCTGTCACATTGATGTGCATGATAGGGCACCCTCCTTTGAAAAATCAAGGGTAAACTTAAAATTGGGGCAGCTGGGTTGTGTGTTAAAATACATTGTTTTCCTCTGTATGTACATCACACCATGGTACTACAACAATGCATATCCATGACCATTTCATCCTTCCTGTGGTGTTATTGGTCCATTGGCCAGGGTGGATCCAGTTCCTTGAAACACTTCCATCAATGGGTCTCTTGGGAGTCAGGACCAGAGGATGTAGATGAGTCGTTCCATCAGCCTGGAAGGAGAAGCTGCTCCAAGAAGGGGGTAACAGTACGGACCAGAAATTCAGTGATAAAGCCACACAGAACTAAGGACAGACTGGTGATGTAATGACAATCCAGGATCACTGCACAGAAGAAAGATATACAGTACATGGCACAATTATTAAAAAACTGTTGTAAGAATATTCTAGGCTCTAGCAGGAGGAGAATGAAGGGAAAGAGGAGGAGGACAAGGAGGAGGAAAACAATGTTAAAGGTAAATGACATGATTGGGCGTAGTCCTCAACTTGGGCTGAAACTACTCCAGAATCAAGTAAACTATGCAAGGATTCTCCTGTGAAAATCTAGTAGTCATACGTTGACTCATTCTAAAATAATTTATGTCAATATCCCTCATGGCAGGCAAACCCGCTGTGTGGCTCTCTATGGGTCCTATTTTTATTGTGCTCTGATAGAATTAAAGACACTATATAACACTGTGGAAGACCCGTTTGAAAAATTGTCGAACTTTGCTATCTGACTTATCTGACAGTGTTTGAATGGACAAATAAACACCCTAGAACACAAAAGTTTGGACAGTTATGCTGTCACTAGTACAATATGTGCAGATACAAATTGGCACATTAATTTTATATCAGCTGATAGGAAATTCTGCAACACAGCAGTCTATGGAGAAAAACTGGTATGGTCTCTCAATGATTTTCACTTTTTTAAAGCACTTAATGATTGTTTTACACGGCAATTTTTTTCAGGGCTTCATTTTTAGACCATATCAAAGACACTAGTAGCATGGGGAATCATGTTGCTCAGATTTTTAAACTGGAAACATTGTTATACAATGCCTTGAATGTTTTTTTTTTTTTAGGGGGGGGGGGGTTGGTATTTTTTAGACTTTTTTCATAAGTTGCCCCCTGAACAAATTTCATCTAGATAAATGTACTGAACTGATCTTTTACATTTACAAACACATGGATACAAATACAATCCCAACACACATACATAAACTCATAAATATTCTTACATCATAAATAGCAATGAATATATTTTAGCTTCATAGCTATATGAATTTGATCTTGATGGGTTTAAATAAGAATTCAAGCTAATCTACATACATTTCTGACACTCAAAGTCTGCCATTATAATCCTCATAAAATATAAACAAGAGACCCCGGGGGGGCACGACGCTCACCTGAGGTCTCGCAAACTCTCTGTGGTGCCCATAGAGAAAACATCAATTATACATTGTTTTGACCCTTGGAACCTGATATCTGGGTACCAATGGAGCCACATTAACCAGTCTCAGGCTTTCAAGTGGACCATGGTGAAAAAGTAGGAGAAAAATAGGAGCTAAATTTAGGAAAAAGTAGGAGAAAAGTAGGATATAAAGAGCTAAAAGTAGGAGAAAAGTAGGACATGCACGGGGTTTTGAGTTTTTTTTTTTTTTGGAGTAGTTTTCGTCCGCCGAGAGTGCGTGCTCAGATAGAAATTTAGAAAAAAAATCGATATATATCCAGCATTTTATATGATCAATAGCATTTTTTTATTTTCGCGGGGTTTTACAAAAAAAAGTAGGAGAAAGTAGGAGTTTTGGAGAAAAAAGTAGGATAAGTAGGAGGAGAGTAAAAAAAGTAGGAAAGTAGGAGCACTTGAAAGCCTGCAGACTAAAAACATTGCATCCCCTTGCCATATAGCTGATTTTGTCAAGTTAAGTTAAATTTTAACATCCAATTTTATAAAAACAAGGCGATAGCCATAATGTGTCTGGCCCTAGTATGTTAACATTAAAGGCCTTATATGACCTTTGACCTACTTATGTCACCTTTGACCTCAATTTAACATTGAGGTCCTTATACATGTAGGGTATCTACCATTCATGTTAGTTACAAATGGGCTGAACCAAACTCAGTAGAAAAATGCAGGTATATTCTGTCATATGACCTTATTTGACCTTTGACCTATATATGTGACCTTTGACCCCCACATAACATTGAGGTCCCTGTTACATATCTACCATACAAGTTTGATTACAAATGGACTTGTGGTTAGAGAGTTACCTACTTTCGGCCCTTATGGGCCCTGCTCCCTGGGGCTCCATGGGAGCTAGGCGTAATATTTCACGAAACTAGGAACCCTTTATCCCCTCCCCCAAAGGATCATTCCCACCAAGTTTGGTCTAAATCCATTGATGTACTTAAAAGAAAATGATGTAAATATGAATTATCCCATAAAGTCCTACTCCAACATGTTGCACCCCTTTAGGGGCCAAACGGGGCCACCCTGGGCATTGTCATGAGGAACAATAATGCATCACATATAGAGGTATCTACACACACAGTGACTTAGCCAAACTATTTCTGGATCTATAGAAGAAGAAGTTTGAAAATTACCTACTTTTGGCCCTTTATGGCCCTCCCTCTGGGGCCCCCGGGGGGGGGGGGGGGGCCAGGGGTACCATTTCAGGACCCTTGAATCCCCACCCCCTAAGGATC
>JZLH01S0601721.1:16336-38207 GCA_001188425.1 Eucidaris tribuloides
GGAGATGATAATTCTGGGGGGGGGGGGCGGGTTTCCATAGAGGATAAGTCTGTATCGACTGTCGGAGAGCTATGGTAATGTAGTGGATTAGTTAATTGTAGTGATAAGCTAAGATACGTAGAACAAGATAGAGGGAAAGAGCATAAGTTCTTTACATTGCTAAGTTTATTTTGTGTATGTGATAGTTGGACGTCGAACAAGTTTTTTATATATTTTGTCTCTTATCATTGATTGATTTATATGGTAGTTAACTAGTCTGGATTCAGGTAAGACATTTCAGATTTAATTTAAAGAGCATTAGAACTTTTAGGGTGTTTTATGATTATACGGGCGGAAAGTAAGCTGCATTGATTTTGATAATTGGTTCCTTGCTTTGATAGTTACTACTTATTTTGAGTCACTGGCGACAGGCATGCATAGACGTTAAGATTACTCATGTACCCTGAGGAACTAATTAGTTCCTCAGGGGTACATGAGTTAATCTTAACTCTATGCATGCCTGTCGCCATGACTCAAAATAAGTAGTAACTATCAAAGCAATGGAATCCAATATCAAAATCAAATGCAGTTACTTTCCGCTATAATAATAAAACACCCTAAAAGTTCTAATGGTCTTTAATTAAATCTGAAATGTCTTACCTGAATCCAGACTAGTAACTACCATATAAATCAATAATGATAAGAGAAAAAAATATATAAACACTTGTTGACGTCAATATCACATACACCAAAAAATAAATTTAGCAATGTAAAGAATTATGCTCTTTCCTTATCTATGTGTAGTATTTAGCTATCACTACAATTACTATCACTACATTACTACTCTCCACCAGTCAATACAGAATTTACTATGGAAACCCCCCCCCCCCCCCCAGAATTCATACAGCAAAATGCACAAATACAACTCATACTTACCCTCAAATTCAACTTCCGTTTGAATTCGCAGCGAAAAACCTTGCACTAACAAACCGCGAATACGATGTACGAAGCATGCATGGAATGCAAAGAATGTGTGTGTAGATCTGCTGACGAGAGTCGGCAAGCTCGATCCACCCCACAAGAATTCAAATATCTTTTTACCAAACAATTTCACAGCAAAAATGCACCAAAATGAATATTAAAAGCAAATATATCGGTTGCAAACTTTTGCAGCGGTGGAATCACAAAGATTGGACGCCGAAATAATTAAAAACCGCAACGCAAAAACGATATCACAAAATTTCAAGATGGCACCGCCCACGTGTACAAATGTTGCACAAACATCGCACACTACCGTTTTTGAAGTTCTATAAAAAGAATGATTAATTCTCCATCAACCACTCAGACAATCAATCAGTTTCTCAACATGATTCAGTAGGTCTGAAAAATCAAATAATTATGCATTCAATTGCTCCATCAAAAAGTTGCAATCAATCAAAAAGTCCCATTCAAACTCGATCACTTGATCGATCAATCAGTCAATCAATCAGACAACGGATCCATCAATAAATTAAACTATCATTCATTGGATCAGAAAATCAATCACTCAATCACCAAAAAATCCTTCAATCAGGACTTCTGTCCATCCATCAAGCAATCAGGCAATTAATGAAATTAAGGACTAAATTCAAAATTCAAGCAGCAGATAGATTGATTCATTGAAAGTGAAATAATGTTTTAAAATTCAAGCAGATTTCCTCTTTATAATTTAACTGGAATAAATGACAAGATAATTGTGGTCCACAATATAAAAGTGATTTCAGAATTCTATTTTTCCTTGCATGAATTTAAAAGAAAATAATGATTACACTTATGCATCGTAAATTGGACTTTCGTGGTATTCCATATCATAAATAATTTAGATGAAAATGGCCCAAATACAATATGCAAATGAATATTGGCCTGTAAATTACGGATCAGAATCTTCTCACATGGACCCTGGCAAGTCAAGTCTACAATGATACATTCTGGATGAAACTCACTAAGCGCATAGTACTTTGTTTTTGTGGCTTCTACAGTCAAGGAAAATACCCAAATTTCAAGGTTGATTTTCTTGGCCGTTTGATTGCCACAGTATGGCAGATATACCCTTTTGCCAAATTACGGCTGAGATGTACAGTTCATATTACAAACAACTTGTTTAAAGAGTGAACAGGAGATACAAGTGTAAAAAAAAGCTTTTTGAAAGAGTATTTTCTCAGTGTCAGTGTAATTCTCTCTTCGTCTGATAAACCATTCAATCCATTCAGTGTGACCAGATGAAGTGCAGCCATCACTCACAAATGGGAGCACTCTACCCATTCCTTGGGGTGGTTGTCAGTTGTCTTTCTGCACTTTGCACAGGTGTTTACGCCAGTCTCAGCAGTAGGATCCTCTTCTACATGTATGTATGTATGTTATCATCTCCTTCAAATTTGTATTCATCACAATACAGGCACTTCTTCCAGACCTTGATGTTATGCATGCTCATTGCCATTTCAAATGGGAACTTGATGACATGGGCAACATCCTTCTTTGCAACCCACACAGACTCCCAAGCAAAACTTAGCCTGTCTTAACAAATTTACCGAGGTGTGACTTCAGGGATTTGTAGACTGCCGCATCCAATGGCTGGCAGATGTGAGTGGTATGTGGGACCAATGCCAAGAGTATGACATGCACGTTATGGGTAGGTTCAATCAGCTGGATATGTGATCTAGCAGTAAGAGTGCTGGATTGACTTCCCTTCTGTGCTGTGGACAGTGTTTCAGGAACAGTCTTTTGAACTACTTGACCATTAGTTTTGAGTCCATAAATCCGGACACAGATTTTCTGTACAGACCTCCATCTTGATGGTCCTTTCCATAATTCCCCCCAGAGAATGTCCTCTGGTAGGATGCTTGTTGCATTTTTTTCAGACAAATGTTCATAGGTCCTTGTACCACTTGTTGACTTTGTCATTACAACGGCACGCTCCTTCCCCTGACTTTGTGGTATCGTCATTGCTAAGGATGGGTTCCTGGTCATGAACCAGGGAAACCAATTCTCAGCTGGCTGACCTTGAAAAGGAACATCACCCTCTTCATCTTGGACGATAGTTTGGTCCACCTTGCTGCAGAAAAATTACATGTCCAGTTCAAGGGATGTGTATGATCACTATGAAATAATTAAAATTTTAGATGAAACCATAATAAAACAAGTTAACATATGAAAATGATAAAAAGAAAATACACACCAAAAAACCCTGTTACTAGAACAATTAAGATATAAATTTGAAAAAAAGGACACACTGTATAAAAACAAAAATGCATACACCTTGGACAGTAAGTAATTATGAGATAAGACTGGCAGAGATGAAAGGATAGAATTTAAGTAAACTATATATCTGAGTTTACTACATGTATCTTTGAAATTTTGTTTGAATATTTGAATTTGGCGTAGATTTAAGGTAGGAGTGTAGTTCTTTAGTGGGCCTGGTGGCAACTCCTCACAGTTTGTGCACCTTCTCTTCTTCTTGGCTCTTGATGTGATCTAGTATTAGCCAAAGTTTCAGTTATGTATGCATGTCTACCTGTTGTCTTCAAAGCCATGTAGCATGGTCATCATTGTTTTCGTTGTACTGTTTTAAGACTCTTGCCCCCTCCATCTTTAATACTTGACCACCATTGGGGCCTATGGCAAACCCTGTTTCGTTGGCATTCCAGATGCAAGTAGTGTTGTACAGGACACTTGTTGCTTTTCTTCAAACAGGTACCTACGCAAGTCCTTGTTCCACTTGTTGACTTTTGACTCTGTTGTCACAATGGCACATTCCTTCCTGAGGCATTGTGGTGTCTTCTTCACTAAGGACAGGTTCCTGGACTTAAAATGTTTAAACCAATCCTTTTATGGTTGACCTTTACGAAATGGAGCATCAGGCTCTTCATCTTGGACAATATTTTGGTCCATCTTACTGACAAAAAATTACATGTCCAGTTCGAGGGATGTGCATGATATCATTTAAATTTTACATGAAACTGTAATAAAAACAAGGCAACATAAGAAAAGAAGGAATACACACAAAAAAAACCTTGCTACCAGAACAATTTAAAAAATAAATTTGAACAAAAAACTTACGTATACAAACACAAATGTGCATATCTTGGACAGTTCTAGATAAAGTAATAGTGAGATAAGACAAGCACAGATGAAAAAATAGAATTTATACAGGTGAAGTAAACTATATCTTTGAAATTTGAAAAACAATTGCCTACAAAACGAAATAGTGATTTTTTCACTCTCTGTTTGTTCAAAAAAGCTGTAAGCTCTTGTGAGCATCTGACTTTATCCTTATGGAACATCTTGCTCATGCCACGGATAAGGGCATGCATGGTACTTTCACTTGATATTTTTCAAAAGAATTGTGAGCTTATTTTGTTTTTGGTGTCAAATTTTTTCATTACCTTTTCAACATCTTTGTAGAATGTATCTAATGGATGAACGGAACGTTCAAAGTTTTTTTTTAAGTTTGATCCATTTAGATTTTCAAGAATTTGTTCAATTGCAGCATTAGAGGGACATCTGTCTGTCATTGTATTTGATATGTTCTTTAGAATTGAGCCATCACCATCACCAAATTTGTCTATACATTCGTTTAATGTTTGTATGTAGCCTGATGATAAGCCTCCTACTTGCTCCCTGACTTCCAACAAGTATGTGTTTTCTTTTGTATGAATATCAATTTCTGTCAACTCTGTTTCTTTTGTTGTATTCCCATCAAACATCAGTGTAAAATCCTGTTTAAGCAGCATCTGGGTATTGATCTGCTGATGAGCCAACGATTTCATTTCATAACACATATTTCCAATTTTGTTAGTGGTCTCAACATGTAAAGAATATATTTTCCATCCTTTGCTTTGGTAATTTCATTGAAGAAAAAATCATAACAAAAAGAGAAAGAAATGATGTTGCGAATGTTGTTTGTATTTTGATTATGGAAGTGCATACGTCTTGGAACAAACTTGCATTGAAGCACGTCCGGATGTAAGGGGTAATCATCTCTTACAGAGTTGCACTTTATGTTTCTTTTACTTGTATGGGTGGTCCAATGGAGGTTGATGTGAGACTTGACATAGATGGTGTGGCACAGGTTGATGGGACATTGGAGGTCGAAGTGGCAGTCATCTCCAAGCTTTCACCCTTGTCCCTATTGTATTTCCTGGTGAAGTAATATATCCCCGCAGCTTGGAAATCCGCTTTCGGATATTCTGGATCCATTTGTTCTCAGGCATTTGCCAAACTCTTGGAAGACCATCTTGGTCATAAATTCTCTGGGACGATCATCCTTCATCCTGCTCTTTGCTGTGTTGAACAGCCGTATCAGAGGGTGAGATCAAGAGACTGGGTTACATGCGATGTATGTGCTTGAAGTCGGTAAAAAATGATATGGTTCTCAGTGTAAAAGTTGTCACTTTATTCTTTGATGCGGCTGGCATGCCCATCGATGAGCAGGAGGACCGGAAATTGTATCTTCTGGCTGAGTAGAAGAGTAGAACAACTCGGAGTTCATCCATCCTGTAAGGCTGAACCAGGAGAACCATTGAGGTAGGGCTCTCTGAAGTGGTTTCCAGTTGCGAGAAGCTTGTTGTCCTGGGTAGACAACCATTAGTGGACAAAAGAATCCATAGGCCGAAACTGCATGAAGGGTAGTGAGCATCGTCTTTGTCGTACTGGTGAAACTACAAAGCGAGCACTCTTCATACTGAAATTCTGTCACCGTTTGGGCTTAGGGCAAACCCCGTTTTGTTGGCATTCGAGATGCTCATTGCCTTTTCTTCAGACAGGTACTTATGCAGGTCCTTGTACCACTTGTCAATCTTCTCTGTTGTCACAACAGCACATTCCTCCCCAGACCTTAAGGCATCCTCATTGTCAAGGAAGGGTTCCTGGTCATTTTCGCCTGGTTGTCCTTCTCTGAATGGACTATTACACCCTTCATCTTCCACAATATTTTGAACTATCTTGCTGTGGAAAAACCACATGTCCAGTTTCTAGGGATGTGTGTGATATAATTTGAATTTGACAAACAAAAACAAATGCAGCATAAATAATAAAAAGATACAAAAAATAGCATGTTACAAGAACAATTAGAAATATAAATTAAAAAGGATACACGGTATACAAACATTTACATTCGACAGTTCTAAATAAAGTGATTATGAGAGAAGAAATGCAGAGATGGTTGGAAAGAATTTATAAAGGTAAGGGAAAAATGATGTATCTTTGAAATTCTGTGTGAACGTTTGAATTCGGGTGTAGACTTTAGGTAGGAGTGCAGTTCCACTTATTTTGTTTGTCCAGCGGTAAATCCTTGCAGTTTGTGCACCTTTTCTTCTTGGTTCTTAATGTGGTCTTCAACTGTCATGATACTGTACATTGAATTGAATTGAATTTTATTGTCCATTAAAAATGGAAATTCGTTTTTCACTGGCGTTACATGACAAATTGACAATATTAATAACAATCAAAATACAATCATATACTTATACAAAAGCTTGAATACATAAATGGAGTGAAAATTAGATATGCATACACTGCAAATAAGCGCCCGCATTTCAACGGGGAACCGCAAAAACAACCGCGGCTACTCCACTGCAACTCCCACTGATTCACGGTGAAAAGCCACGCTCCACAGTGGAAGACCGGTAAGACGCACGGCAAACCGCAAAAACCACGGCGGAACTCCCCGCAGCGTGCCGCCACCCATCCCCCGCAAAAAAAAAAAAAAGCTTTTACGGGGAATGGGCGGCAACTAGCCGCCAGGAACCCCACCGCAACTCTCACGGCTCACCGCAACCCCCACCTACCCTCCACCGCAAAACGCTTATTTTTAATGGGTCCCCACCGCAAACCGCAAAAACCACACCAAAACAACCGCAACTATCCCCACGGTTTCTTATAATTTCCACGCAAAAAATACGGCACCCCTTTACAGTGTATTATCAATTTATAAATGTACATACTTCTAGAACTTAAAAAAAATAAAATAAAGATAGTACATCTTGCCTTATTCTGCTTCCAAGCCATTGTGGAACTCTTAGGACTGTATCTGTGTCTTAGAAAATATAGATTATTTTGTCTAGCATCACCACTGGTTTCATTTCCCATGCTGTCATCTGCTGAACTGCTGTTTGATACTTTCTCTTCTTGCTGATATGTTCTTAGCAGTGTTGATCTCTTGTGATCATGGTTTTGTAATTTGTGGTGAAATGACCACTAGACAAAGATGTGGCAGTTTCATTCTTTGCTTTCTTCACAAAAGGTGTAGATTTTTTTCATTCACTGTTTGAGTTCCTTCTTTAACATATCCTATCAGAGATATGTAGATGTTCACTGATTTCTTGTATTTTGTAAGTAATGGCATTTAATGGCAATAACTTAGTAAAAAATCGTGCGGATCGATCGTCTTCCTGAGTTTTTGACCAATGCTCATCAAGTTTGGCTCAAACAGTGGTCTTTGGGTGACGATGTACAAGACACATTTTTTGAATATGTCAGAAACTCTGTTGCCATGGTAATGGCATATTATGGTAATAAGTCAGGGATGTGATGGGGCAGGAGTATTAATCACCGTCAGTGATATTTCAAGGTTTTTCCTGCAGTCTTACATGTTATCTTTGATTAGCCAATTTTGCAAGGCTCTTTGTGATGTTTTCTCTTTCTCAAGTTGAGTTTTTTTTTGGTTCTCTCTATACCAAAGAGAACTGTTGCTATGCCAGTGCCATGAACATCCTTGGACAGAAATTGTGCTCTGTTGTTACTACAGTGAAACCTTGTCATAAAGAGGTCGGGTATAACAAAACTCTGTTATGTACAAGGGAATTTTGTACTGGACCAAGCTCTTTCGATTTCTTTGTTTTTTGACCATGATATAACAAACAAGGCTCCAAGGAGGTTTCACTGAATTATAATTTTGCTAAAGTGTATTCGACCTTTGTTTGTTTGCCTGTTGTCATCTAGGGTATTAAAACTCAATAATGGCTTGACTGCGTTATTAATATCGGACCTTGCCAGCATTCAAGATGATGAGGAGGAGGATGAACTTGAAAGTGAGGAGATGTTGGATGAAAACATCTCGGTAAAGAGGAGGAAGCATGAGTCGGAACATGATGATGCAGATGAGGAGGAGGAGGAAGATATGGAGGATGAATTGGATGAGGATGCTGGTGGTGGTGGAGAAGAAGATGACGCAGATGGAGAACTAACGTTCAAGAAACCACCCAAGAAGAAATTGAAAATGGTATGTTGGTTGTATAAATCGTCGGATGTCTGGCAGAAGGGCCCTAGCGTAATAATTTTCCCAGCAGTAGGGCCTCAACACTAATTTGTTGCTAAATTGAAAACCATTGCCTCTTAGTAGTGTGATATTTTTAGATCCTTCTGTCAGTCTATCAGGCAATATTTCTCAAATTAGAGAAAATTTACTGTTAAGGCCCTTCTGCCAGGAACATTTCTACCGGACAACTGATGAATGTCTTGCATCATACACTTGAAGTGTTGGTTTTGGTTTTGGGGCATTTAGTGGCAAAACAAACATGGTACTGGTAGCAGTACACATGTCTTATTGATGTGCTTCTGAATAATGTACATTTGAAGTGGAAGAGATATGTGATCCTATGATTTTTCAGAGCAGGTTCCTATTTAAACATTTTGTAATTCTCATGGCACCTGAACAAAGCCTTATCAACTCTAACTTTTACAGCCTCTACTGACTTTGGCTCAAATGTAAAAGAAATGAATCAAATATTTATGAAAATATACGATGTCATCTTTGTTTTATGTTGTGAAATCTACACCACCATGACAAGAAAATCTTTGGATGCCCTGCAGTGAACATAGATAGTATTTAAATTAAAATTATTTATGATGATGATATTTCTTTTATGACAAGGTATTTAATACTGTTATTACTTTTAGGTTTTTATAATTTAGTACCAAGCTGTCTAATGTATTGTATAGTGTGATTGTGATGTCTTTGTTCAGACATACACATTTTTATGTACATGAAGCATTTGTTCATGTTGTCATGGACAAGTAAATTTAATTGTGATTAGTACAGGATGATGACATATATTATTTATGATAAACAAAAATATTTGACTGTTTTGCATCTTCTTCATAATCTAACATTTAGGCAGCAGCAGCATTATGTGTTGGTATTGGCAGTTTCAGTGATCCCAATGACATACCAGGCCTAGCACACTTCCTGGAACACAGTAAGTACTGACATTGTTCTCTCTGCCTGTAAACTAATCATACATTCTTCTTCTTCTTCTTCTGTAAACTAATCATACATTCTTCTTCTTCTTCTTCTTTCGTTCGCTCGTATGACTATAGACTAAATAATACTAACAGTAAAATCTAAAGGTATACTATCAACTGATACAACACATATACATTATATACAAAAACCACACTCCTGGACGAACTGTACAGTGGTCTTAAGCTAGTGCAACATCACCAAAAAGCTTATCGTGGGCTGGGGTGGCTTGGGGCCAGAATTTGCATCGTTCTTCTTGGTACAGTGTACAGTCCTGAAGTATGTGGTTGGTAGTCTCTTCCTCCATGCTACAGTCGCACATAGCTGTGTTTCCAATATTAAGCATATTGAAAAGATGAGCCTTCAGTTTATTGTGCCCCGTACGGAGACGGAAAATTGTAACCTGCTCCTTCCTGGACAGTTGAGGGTAGGAGTCGAGTTTGTTATGCCTGGGGTGATCATCCTTCCACTTATCAATCATTACGTGATTTACAATGGTTTTTTACTTGCATGTTTTTCCATGTGCAGAGTCTTGTGCTGTGGGTTCCATGGCATTTATTCAGATAGCAACAATTGCTCCAATGCCTGTTGCTCACTGTTGCATATCCTAACCCCAACCCTATCCCAGGGCTCGACACTAGCACTTGCCCGCTTGCCCGGGGCAAGTAAAATTTCATGTCGGGCAAGTAAAAACTCAAAATGTTTAAATTTACTTTTTGCCCAATTGAGCAAGTAAACTTTTGATCCCCTCAAATGAACAAAAACAAGTATGTTCAAAGTCTAAAAAAAAAGTGAACAAATTTTATATGTGTGAAATTGTTTGTTCAGCTATTAATTCCATCATTTTTTTTTTCACTAGACCTATGTACTTTATTTTAAAATTCAGAAATCAAACCTTTTGCAACCCCCAGAATTAAAATTACAAACTTCTAGTGCCATAAAAAGGTCTTAGTGGAAAAATAATTCTGACTGTTTTTATTTTGTTTATTTTCGGGCAAGTAAATTTTTCATTCAGGCAAGTAAAAATCTGAAAGTGATAATTTCACTTGCCCAAAGGGCAAGCAAAAAAAAGTTAGCCCTGCCTATCCATAATCAAACCCCTAACCCTAACTCTGTCTGAGCTGGAAACCTGATGGCAATAATAACCCTAACTCTTTGTCTTCTGAGTTGTCACCTAAGCAAATGTTGGGTCACAATGTTGTGATAGCACTCCACACTACATTCCCCATAGTGTATCAGCCATCACTTTGTTATTTTGGTATCAAAATTCTTTGGTGCCAGTATTTATTAAATTGTTACATTTTTCTGACTTTCCCGATACTTTATATCCAAATGTTCTCTCTCTGTATTATCAAAACTATAAACAAATGTATTTCAATGGCCTGTGAGTAATTGAAGAGTGTAGAATAAGAAGTACTGAAGTCACATAATACTACTTTTGAGAAACAAGGGCTCAAAGTTTTCAAATTTGTCTAAAGATCACAATTGTTTGAGTTGTACATCCAAACTTGGTTAGTTAATTGACACAATAAAAGATGAATATGGGACAAAAATAAACATTGTAGCACTTGTCAATTTCCAATAATCAAGGGTCCCAGGAAAACAAATGCATTTCTCGAATAAGTGAATGTCAAAAACACTTAATTGTATATATTTTTGGAATGTCCATCGTAAGACGGACAATTTGATATGCAATTTGTCAAATTTGGACGTTGTTTTAAATTTGACCTCATATGACCTTTGACCGGAAATGACCCCATATCTCATCAACAATGCACAAAATATCTGATAAATTATATATTGTCTTAGTCCTTGTAACTAGTCAAGTAATTTGCGGTACATTTTGAAGAAATTAGACCAAGTTAAAAATTTGACCCCGGTTGACCCCTCCCCTGACCCCTACTAGGGAACGGTCAAATTGACCAAAATTTTGTCAAAAAATCTCCCGGCATGTAACGACTTCAAAACAATCACTAACTCAATTTCATCAAAATGTGACTTACATGTAAGTACTACTTTTTCTACACTCTTCAAATGCTCTCTGCGTTATTAAAATAGACAAATGTAAATTTTGGAGGTTATTTGTGTGTGTGTGTATTAAACTACAATAGATACATGTAGACTAACAAATACTTTTATCTAGAAATCCTCTTGTCCCCCTCTTATATTTGAATATATTCACTTGTTGTTTATATTATTATTATTAAAATAATAATCTTCAGGACTTGTAAATTATTCAATTGATTTTATTATTGTCAGAATTTCTTTCTTGTGTTATCGTGGATATTGTTGGTGTAATTATTATCATACATAACCCTAAAGCACTTTTCTGTTTCTTGTAATTTCCAGTGGTGTTCATGGGAAGTGAAAAGTATCCAGATGAGAATTCCTTTGATGCTTTCATCAAAAAGCATGGTGGCAGTGATAATGCTTCTACAGGATTTGACAGAGTAAGTCCATACTTATGCTTTAAAGATTGTGTCATTGATTTGCATGTCAAAAAACATCTAAATGAATGAAATCAGCTGAAATCATATCCAATGTGAAGATTAATATAAATAAGCACCTGTCATAGAGACTTGGGGTAAAATATTGAGTTTTGGTGATATCTGGACGATTAAACTTCATACTTTTTCAAATTACTCGGGAGCATTTTCAAAAAATCCGCGACATCAAACGTGCACGTGCCGTTCCAAAATTGTCCGATCAGCCGTTAGCTAAATGTCGTGCGGAGGTTAGCCGTTTGGCCAATCAGTGCTCTGCACTGGTCTTCCGACGTTACACAATAACCGCGATTCGCAGTTTGTGCAAAATTGAAACTCACAGAAAGAACAACATTCTGGTAACATGTTGTTATTAGTTTTTCTCATAAAACAACAAATTTATGACGTATGGATCTCAAACTTTCAACACACCATTTGTAAGTACTAAACTACCGTTTGGTATTGATAATGAAGGGAAGTAATGGACTTGCACATCCCTGACACAATCTTTAAGATCCCTTGTTTTATTCAATACCAAGGTTTAACCTTTGCATGCTAATGCTGCATCTGTGAACAATCATACAATTGAACAATCATAATTATTATTTTTCTCCTTCACCTTTGTATAGGAGACACTAAAAAATAGTTAGTGTGCTTAGGTAACATCTATAGAGATATACCATTTTCAATACCACAGTAATGAATGCAAATTCAAGGAATATTTGAAAAGAACACTTTGTCATTATCATTCGTCCCTCATACTAAATGAGCATGTAAAGAGTTAGTCAATTGAAATTGTTTTGTTTTGTAAAAAGAAGATTGTTTGGAAATTATTTGTAGTACTCAGCTGGTGGTATCATTTAACTGGTATGAACAGTATTGCCCTGAGAGGTTGCAGACTTTTATTGGAAAGATTTGTTCATGTTTGATTTTTTCTTCATTCACTAGACCGTGTTCCAGTTTGAAGTCCAACAGAAGCATTTCCATGAGGGTCTGATCCGCTTTGCTCAGTTCTTTGTTGCCCCTCTCCTAAAACATGATTCCACTGACAGGGAGCTGGAGGCTGTTGACAGTGGCAAGTAGAAATTTGTGTGCTGTATAACAGAGTACATACCTTCAATTAAATTAATGGGGGGGGATGTGGAGGGGCAATCAGTTTGAGTTCTGTTCAGAGCGATCCATATCCAAAATACCAAAATTAGATGGAAACAGCTAATCTGCCTCCTTGAAGTCTTTGATTTTTGGTGGACAGTTGTGTCAATGTATGGAGCTCAAATTATTTCGACATGATTGGGGGGGGGGGGGGCATTCAATGCATACCGAACAAAGAGTTGAAAAATTGTAGTCAAAAAAAGTGGGGAAGAAGGAGATATTCTTGTGTTTTGTTGTTGTTGTTGTTGTTGTTGTTGTTGTTTATTTTTAGTATTATATCAGCCATAACACATCTAGATAACCATTGCAGATGTAGACATGAGCCTATTTGGCAAGTTCCAGTCCCATTATGGTTACAAGTATGTCTGTGTTTTAAAATGTTGGCTTTTAGTTGCCATTTCAAAGTCTTTTCTTCATGTAGAGAGAAATGGGTATGCCTAAGTTTTGACGGGACTTCTTTGGTTTCATTTTATCTCCTCACCAGAATTTCAGATGAGTCTTCACAACGACTACCATCGTAAGCAGCAGCTGATGAGTGTCATGTGTAAGGAGGGTCACCCAATGGCTAAGTTTACATGGGGTAAGGTCTTTTTGCTATTTACCAGTTTTGAGATACAAAATTTTGTCACTTCAGCTAAAAATTATAGTGTTCTTTTGGATGTCATTCATGTCATTGCTGAATGATAATTTTTGAATTACTTTGTTTTTTTTTAGGTAATTCCAAATCATTAAAAGATGATCCTACAGAGAAGAAGATCAATGTCCATGAGAGTTTACGGGAGTTCAGGGACAGGATGTACTCATCTCACTACATGACACTAGTTGTACAATCAAGAGGTATGCACTGGATTATCCACAATCTTAACATCTTTAAGACTAACTAGTGATTATGATAAAGTCCTATAGGTTAATTATAACCTTGCCAAATAAATTTAAAATGTTTGACTACTTCAACAGACTTAAAATGATTCAACTGAAATTCCGTACACATAGTGATTTTGAGGTGTAGATGTCCAATAGGGATTTTGTGTGTGTGTGTGTGTCTGTATCTATGTCTGTGTCTGTCTGTCTGTCTGTCTATGCATGCAACTACCAGACAAGGATACGTATGATAACCAAATTTTTTAAGTAACCCTGTGGAGCAAATTTCTTCCAGTTTTCAAGTGAATAAGTAAATTTTGGTTTGCATGATGATGGTTAGGTGTAGATGTGCAAGTCACATTTTTGTGTTTATCAAATAAGGCATTGCCATGGTAGCCACATTGTCCTGTCACATAGCGCTACTGTCTGGGATTTATAACATTTTGTGATACTTAATGTACCTTGGAAAATTCACAAATGTCTGCCTTATTGAGGTGCAAAACAACCTCAAAAGTTTTTTTTTCCTCCACAAATGCAATTGATAGAAAGCAACATGTACTGATGTAACATTTGCAGACAGCCAAAGTTGTATACTTTTCACTGTGCCCCCTCCCTCCCAACCCCCCCCCAAAACGTTTGTCCTGTTAATCATTTGAATCAGAGTGTGCACTATGCCCTGACTTCAGACTAAGTACCTTTCAGTCATACTTAAACTAGTACTACCAAAAGTTTATTGATGTAAACAATTGTAATTTACATAGTTTTTGCTATATTATTCCTTTCAGAATCTTTGGCAAATTTGGAAGAATGGGTAAAAGAGGCCTTCAGTGATGTACCAAACAAGTAAGTGTTATTCTGTAATATGTAAAATTCTTTGTAGTAATTACTGAAAAGATTACATCACAGCAGAATGTTAAAAACGAATAGATATAAGATTTATTTCATCACCATACACTCATTTAAGGTAAATAGTATGATTGGAGGTAGTCCTCAACTTGGGATAAAATTATTCTAGAATCAAGTAAACTATGCAAGGATTCTGCTATGAATATTTTGTTGTCAAATGTTCTCTCATTTTCAAAGAACTTCCATCAGTATGTCTTGTGACTAGCAAATTTGTTGTTTAACTTTCGTCGGGATTAATTTCTCTTGGGGCTCAAGAGTAATTCACGTCTGTTATGTTCGTCCTTGATTCTCCTAAAGTAAACAAATTCAAGATGAATCTTTCCCGCCAAGAGCATACACTCTAGCCGGTGTATCTTTAGTACATCTTTCAACCAGTTTGGTTCCAGAGGCATTTTTAGCTCACCTGAGCCAAAGGCTCAAGTGAGCTATTGCGATCGCTTTTTGTCCGTCGTCCGTCGTGCGTCGTGCGTCGTTCGTCGTGCGTCGTTCGTCGTGCGTCGTGCGTCGTTCATCGTGCGTAAACTTTTACACATTTTCAGCTTCTTCTTCAAAATGCATGATTGGATTTCGGACCCAAACTTGGCAGGAATGATCCGTTAGGGGGTGGGGATTCAAGGGTCCTACAAATCGGTACCCCTCGGCCCCCCCAGGGGGCCCCAGGGGCAGGGCCCTAAAGGGCCAAAAGTAGGTAGTTTTCAAACATCTTCTTCTCTAGATCCAGGAAATAGCTTAGTTAAGCACTTTGTGTGTAGATACTCCATATGTGGCTTGAATTAATGTTCCTCATGACAATGCGCAGGGTGGCCCAACCGTTCGGTCCCCCAAGGGCCAAAAGTCTTGGGGTAGGGCCCTATAGGAGTAAGCTCACCAATTCACATCAATAGGATTATTAGACCAAAACATTGGTGGCGAATGATCCTCAGGGGGAGCTGGAAAGAGGGTTTTCGGAATGCGTACACTCAGGCCCCCCCCCCCCCCCCGGGGGCCCAAACTAGGTAAACTTTCTAACCAAAAGGCCCATTTTGTAACCAACTTGGGTGGTAGATTGCGTAACAGGCGACCTCAATGTTATTTGGGGCGTCCAAGGTCACATTTATGTAGTCAAGTCAAAACGACAGTCAAGTTTCTCTTTGCGTTGTATTGGCGCTTCTTGCTACTAAGATCCAGCAAATAGTTTAGTTAGGCAACGTAGTGTAGATACTCTCTCCTATGTGACCTGATTAATGTCCCTCCATGACATGCCAGAGTTGGCCCCATTTGCCCCAAGGGGGCAAAAGTTAGGGGTAGGCCTATAGGAAATAACTCACATTATCATCAATGGATTTAAACCAAACTTGCTGGAATGATCCTCAGGGGGAGGGAAACAGGGGTTCGGGAATCGCGTACACCAGGCCCCCGGGCCTCAGGGGGTAGGGCCAAAGGCCCAAACTAGTTAACTTTCTAACGCAGAAGCGCCATTTGTAACCAAACGTGATGGTAGATGCGTAACAGGGACCTCAATGTTATTTGTGGTCCAAGGTCACATAAGTAGCTCAAAGGTCAAATGCATTAAGATACTATGTCGTGCCTGTTTTTTATAAAAACGGATGTTAAATTTAATTATAACTTGCGCAAAAATCAGCTATATTGGCAACGGGGATGCAAAGTTTTTCAACTGGTTCCTTTGCTACGTTGTCCCAGAATATTTCAGGCTACACAGGGCAAAATATACGTACAGACTGATTGATTGGTTTTATTTCTATGCGTACCACAGAGACGTTTGCGAGACCTTCAGGTGGAGCGTCGTGCCCCCTGGGGCGCTCTGTGTTATTTCTCCAATCATATGAATCTCCTTTATATGTTTTGCTATGTCATCAACTAGGCCATACTAATCTGTGTTGTCTGCTAGGCCGTACTCTCTCCGTGTATTAAACCAATGTAGGCCTGTTATCGTTGCAAGAAATTCTTTAACGATATTTCGGCTAAACATCCTACCGATATCGATAATTATCGATAATGTAATTATTGCCCGAAAAATTAAGCTGAATTAACTAACAACATCAAAATAAAATACACGTACATGTATTTAGAATGTCCTATCCGGATGCCTCTAAACACTGTCTTGCCTGTACCTGAAAATATTGGCGATTACTCTCTCAGCGTGATATTTCCGTGAAATACCCTTGTCCTCCTCCTCACAGTTCTTCCAAGTTTAACAAGCCGTTTTAAGTTGGTTTTCCAGCCAAAATATCAAAGCAGATAATACGCAAAATACAATATTTCTATTGTCGTGCGGATATGGCGACACCACAGGATCGAATGGGAGTGCAGAATATAGTTCACGAAATATCACGCTGAGCAAGAAGTATCACCCAATATTTCAGGAAAGCTAGACAGTTTTTAGAGTCGAATGTACATCGCATGGTAGCGTTTATGTTCTGTTGTCTGTGAAATGTACAGTCTGCAGTGCTTGTACCTCCGTCTCACCGTCCTCACCGTCAGCTGACGCTGACAGCTGATTTGGTCTATCAACAATTTGATTTTTGATGCGATTTTGAAGTTCTTCTTTAAATGCTGGAACATACAATCCATATAAAATATGTCAGTTAACCATAATACTCTCCCTTGCTATGATGGAAATCAGTCTTGGATTTGAACAAGAGTCATTAAAACTACACATACACATGACTGTCGGCTAATATTGTTAACACAGATTCACTATCGATATATCGCTAAGACGCAAAATCAGCTGGTTATCGATAGTACTATCGATAGAGAGCATATCGATAACAGGCCTAAAACCATGTGACTTCAAACTGTGTCATTTGACTCATCTCATCACCAAAATTATTTCAGAGTCAATGTCCATGTTTGGCACACCTTGGGTAAACTTTCAGTACGGTTATTAAAATGTAGCCATGTAATTACTCTAACAACATAAACACTGATTTCCGTATGATATCATATGACTGACAGGATGAGGGAAATATTACAATATTTTGTTCAGTTGAAAATCAAACCCAATACCAAAAAAAAATGTATGTTTTGTATGTTTTCAGTGTGTCATTTAGATCTTAGGGTGTTGTCCCCCCCCCCCTCCCCCACCAAAAAACCGCCCAGTATTATCATAACTATTCCTTTTTAACTCCACATGTTTAATTTGTTTTTACTCCATCATTGACTTTCAGTGGTTTGGAGCGACCTCGTTTCGCACACTGTGGACAACCATTCCGGCCGGACAAATTCTGTAAACTGTATAAAAGTAAGAAGTCATTGGCTTTTACTGTTTTCTAAGTCAGTAATACTTGTTAGAAACATGGTCCAAATCTATTATGTTTTAGACTTGAATTTGTGAAAGTAATTTTTAGTTTGCTGTCTCACAGTCCATTAACTATAGTCCTGGTATTACATGCCAAAAGTTTGTGAACTTGAGAGTTTAGGAGGTGTCATGGCTTAGTGGATAAGACTTCAGTTTCTTGATGTAGAGGTCTGTGGTTCGAATCCACGCCGGGCCATGGCAGTTGTGTCCTTGGGTAAGGTACTTTATCCCCATTACCCTGTCACTCGGATAGCACGTAAAGATGGAGGTCCCGTGTTGAGACAGAAAAACCTCAGCACGTAAAAGAACCCACGCACTTCATCGAAAAGAGAAGGGTAAAAACCCGGTGTTGCAGTCACATATCCATATGCAAAACTACATGGGAGTGAATGCCTGTGGGTAACAGTGATTGAAATTGCTTTTCTAGTCCCTATCATTTCAAATGATGATGATGGCAACAAAAAAATGTGTCAACTCCAAGGAAATTTGTGAATTCACTTCCAAAGTAAGTGGAAATATATACTAGGTGTTAAAAATAAGATTTGTCAATTTTATTATTTCATAACACAAAAAATATACACCAGATTATACTGGTATTGAATATAGTTGCAGCTGAATAGTGATCATTTATGGTGGAAGTGGTTTGAATAATATATCAATATTCAGATTTATGTAATTCATGCTTATTTAAAAAGTAAGGGTTCAGATTTTGCACAATATCCAGTCCCCTGTACAGAATTGAAACTGCACTGAAATCAAATGATGTGTGTGAGAGTGTGTGTTCAGTCCCCACACAATAGAAATAGACAATGGCTGCCAGAGACTGCACATTGGAAACTTTGGTTGCGCCAGCTCTCGGTAGAACTGACGTCCAGTGGGTAGATAAATGGCTTTATTAATATTCAATAAAGTGCTGGCCGACTGCTTAGAATCTGATTCACTATGGCCACAGCCATTGTCTAATATTCTATGTGTGGGGACTAGACAACATTCCCTACACACGCATTTGATTTCTGTACAGATTTCAATTCTGTACAGGGGGTGGGGATATTGAGCAAAATCTGAAACCCTAACTTTTTAAATAACATGAATTACATAAAAAGCTGATTATTGATATCTTATTCAAACCACCTCCAACCATTAATTTCACATTCACTGCTAACATACTCAATACGCAGTCTAATACTGGTGTATAGTTTTTGTGCTATATAAATACCAAAGTTGACAATCTTACTATTTAACCCAACACCTAGTAGATCGTCAGCATAGTTGTCGCGCATGTCCAAATGTATATTAGGCGGATTATTGGCTTATGATAATTACCTGGGTGTGGAAAATCCTGCTTGTAATTGAATGAAAGGATTATTCCAGAGAGGTGAAAATATGATGTAATAGATTTTATTCATTGGTGTCTCTACTGTATTTAAATACAGAAATAGAACAAATGAAAGTCTTTTACATCTTCTCTTTATTCTTTCAAATCATGTCACATTTCATGATTTAACTTCAGATGGGGAAATTTGGCGAGATTTTATTTTGGCAAGTTGTTTTTAAGGTAAGAATTGATCAAGAAATACTGGCTTGTTAAAGCCAAGTTTAGTTAGGGGATTTTTGTTATTTTGAAAGCGTTATGCCCCAAAGTCATAAGGCCTGGCAATAATAGATTCCATGAATGTCTTTAGTTTTTTTTTAAAATTAATTAATGAAAAATCTCGGGGGACCCCGCAAAATTTTTTAGCATTATAGCAATCTAAAGTGGTTTAAAAAGGCTTTAAACTTAGCACGTGTTATACTCATCTGAATGAAAAGAGCAGACGCAGGCTGCTTTCAGATGAAGGTATAACTCATATAACGCTTTCTTTGTCTTTGGTTTTTTGTAAAATTAATTATTAATGAAAAATGTCGGGGGGGGGGACGGCCCGACATTTTTGACTAATATTTTACATTATAGCATCCAAAGGGTTAAAAAGTTTGTATGAGTTATACCTCATTGAAAGAGCTGTGTGCTGGGCTTCTTTTCAGATGAGGTATAACACGTTAAGTTTAAAAGCCTTTTAACCCTTTAGATGCTATAATATGTAAAATTTTGGGGGGTTCCCGCCGTCCCCCCCCCCCCCCCTGAGATTTTCATTAATTAATTAAAAAAAAAGCTATAAGACATTCAGAATCTATTATTGCAGGGTTATGACTTTGGGGCATAAAGATTTCAAATAACAAAAAATACCCAAAACTAAACTTGGGCTTTAATGCATATTTTACCTGCTGTGAGGATAGAGCAATATGTTCCATCACTATTTTAAAGACTTCTTCCTTTAATTTCCTTCATTATTTCAGTGGTTCCAGTCCAAGATTTACATCAGCTTGATGTCATGTGGTCATTGCCCTGTCTACAGAAACATTACAGGTAATACTGGGACAAGTCAAATTTATTTTCATATTTTTATGTCCATATCCAAATGTAGATTCTGACAATATTTGACAGTAAGTTGACCATCTCAATGCGGTAAGATGCAGTAATATATTAATATATTGTGTTTTTATAGCACATAATACGTAAGCATCTCTATGCGAAGATAGAGCAAAATCCACTTTGAATCAGTGAATTCGACAAATATTCAGTCAAATCAATTTCAAACCCAATGAAGGTCTCTCAACCTTGGTATGATATCTAAACTGTGTATTTTTGTTTTCAGATGTAAACCTCTTCACTACTTGAGTTGGTTGATGGGCCATGAAGGAACCGGGAGCATCTTGGCTCTTCTCAAGAAAAGGTGGGTAACAAAAACACAATGATAAAGAGAATGTGATAATAACGTGTCAGGAGCATCAATCCTGGGTTGGCAAGGGGGGCAGTCGCCACCCTAATGAAAGTGTTGGGGGGGGGGCAAACATATCGATTTGCCCCACCAATAATTTTGACAACTTGAAAAATTCATAATATGCAATGCAAGGATATGTTTAAAAAGCATTGGAAAGCACTTCAAAACCATTAAACTTAGCAAAAAAAATACTAATACTATTACACATACAAAATTGTCCATTTTTTGTGCAAAATTCTGTACTGCAATTTGGCATGCAATATACCAGTTTCCTTTTCCTTTACCTTATTTAGAAAAAACAAATACATTAAAATGTTGAATAAACAAAATTAAACGCACCAGAATGGCCAATTTGTTTTCACAAAGATATCTGGAAATTAAGGCATTAATTTAGTTTGTTAAGTACATATTTAAATTGAATACTTTTTCATTGAATATTTCAATATGTATATGTATTTATAAAGGAGGCCAAAGACTACCTTTTCAGTATTTGTAGATAAAAAATGAAACAATATTATTTAATTTGTTTTGTTTTTTTATAGAAAATATACATATCAATATGTATGAATACAATTATCAATATGATCAATTCAAGTCAATTATATTGATTGTGTTTTTTTTCCTCAGAGCATGGGCCTTGAGGTTATACTGCGGCAACTCAGAGACAAGCACAGAACACAATGAAATGTATGCTGCTTTTTCTTTCATAATAGTACTAACAGATGAAGGATTGGAACATATAGATGAGGTGAGTGTTGCCATGGAAACAAGATTTTTTTTAATGGAGGATGATGAAAGAAGGGGTTAACAAGAAATCAATTGATTTACCTACACATAACCTATGCACCTGCTCTTTTACATCTAGAAGTAACATTTAGATCAGTGTATCTAGAGTTGCTTTATCACTAGAATTGGTGTTGCTCTCTGCTCAAATTTCCATTTCGCTCCAATCAGTATGAAAGCAAATATGGTCTTTGTCACACACCCCCCCCGCTCTCCTCCTCTCTCTCTCTCTCTCTCTCTCTCTCTCTCTCTCTCTCTCTCTCTCTCTCTCTCTCTCTCTCTCTCTCTCTCTCTCTCTCTCTCTCTCTCTCTC
>JZLH01S0601721.1:54494-66858 GCA_001188425.1 Eucidaris tribuloides
TCAAATTGACCCCCCCCACGTTAACATAGGGTTAAAGCAAGGGTATGGTTTTAGTCGATCTGACAAGGTTGTCGTCAATCCTTCATGAATATTGTATTGTCACACCAGACATCAGAAAACAACATCAAACCTACCACAAATTATTTAGAGTGATATACAGTGATAGTTAAATGATCAGTAAGCAGATATGACTATGTTTATTACCTATGGCAAATTGTCACCACCCCCCCCCCCAACCTAAAAAAAAAAAAATCTTTGTTTTGTATACATTTCTCAAAATGGAGGAGATTCAGAGGGTGTCATTTTCAGGACATTGATAACATATACACTCTGTAGGTCTGTCTAAAAAATGCAGGACAAATTATTTATTACCACAAATCAAATCCATTCTTTACCATAACATTTTAAATCTTGTTTCATTTAGGTTGATGTACTCCGATCACTCACATTAGATGATGTTAGAAAGTTCCTTCGAAGTCATTCTCCAACTGGTGACAATGTGCGCAAACTAAGTATACAGGTAAGCCATCCTATATGTACTTTGATCATTTGTATTCATCAATTGTTTATTTGCTTTGTTTATTTAAACAAGGTTAAAAAACACTTGCTTTCAGCCTCAAGGCTTTCTCCCCCCAAGTTTGTATACGTTTGAACATAACTAAATATTATTATTATTTTCATATTAAAACAAAACAACAAAGAAAAAACTCATAACATATCTAAACATAAATATGTAGCTACAAATTTAACAGTAATGTGAAAAGCAAAAACTGGACTAAAATTGGGTGGTTTGTTTGTTTTTCTAATAACTGTTTACGATGTAAATAATTATTATTTTTTTTTGGTAGTTAAGTATTGAGATGACATTCTTGTTGTATAGCTCATGGACGGCTATTAGAACATTTTGATCCGATGTTATACAGTCTGCTTCTCAAAAAGTTACTGTTTGGTTTATTTCGGTTAATGAAGTGATCATGATTTCATAAAGTGTAAAGTGTTGTTTTTATAAGTATTCTAAAACATATGAAATCATGTAACATACTCAGTATACCACTAAGACCTTTTTAAATGTAGTATTTGTACATTCAGTATAAAGCTTCAGAAATTATATTTCTTGAAGTTGCCTGGATGATATATGAAATTTGGGAATTTACAAATCTTGTGTCATCATAACACTCTGTATCTATTTGGTATAGAAAGCAAAATGCCATACAATACATGCATCTTCATGTTTTTGTTTCAAGAAATTCTTAAATTCTTACCAGTCACTGTCAGTGAGACACCTGTATCAGAAGTTTTACAAACACAGACACCTGCTGGGTATCAGGAGGACAATAAATATAGTGTCGCTTGTGTGGGGCCTGTTGCAATTGTGCATGGTTTGTGGTTTGTAATACTATAGCTAATGACATGTGTATTACTACACCCCCCCCCCCAGATATTGCTACAGAGTACTGTCTTTGAACATTATCTCACTTATCCAGATGGCTGAAGAGCAAAACGTGGCCTTATAACTGAGGTCAGATCGTAAAAATCTACTGTACTCTGAAGACAAATGATCAAACGATGTTGTATGATAACTTCACTAAGTTAAAATGTGTATCGTAATTGAATTCCAAAGGTCATTGGTTACGGAGAGTGCGAGAAGAACAACCCACCAGATGATCCTAGGGATGAAATCGACATGGATGATGTCACAGGCAAACAGGCCAATCTGAACAAGGATGAAACAGATGCAGCCAATCAGAAGCCACCATCTAGCAATATGGACCAATCAGAATCGAGACATGTGAGTCTGGACGAGGGCGTGACAGGGAAATGCATAATGGACATCGGAACATTTAAACAAAATTTACACGTGTATCCAGTCACAAGGATTGATCATTGACAACAAAGTAGCAGAAATTGGACTATTGGTATGATGTCACATAGAAGACGCCAGTAATATTTTCCTACTTGTACACTTTGTATTTCTGTAATGTTATGCAAATTTTCATATCTATTCATATAAGTTTTGATCATGCCTTTTCATTAATGGCAATCTGTGATTATATTTGTCTTCATTTAATTTTTAAATACATCTACTGTCTAAATGATTCATTTTGATCATTGAATTTTGTGTGAAGTTTAGAATATTATTTCATTGAAATAATAGAGTGCATGATTATGAAGGAATATACTGAAGTGTGTCACTGTATTAATTGTAAAGTCAAAGCATCTTAGTTGTACCGAGGAACAATTTCTGCCAAGCTTATACTATAAGAGTAGTGCAAAACTTCAATGCAGATCTGCTCATAATCCTGATCGTGAAGCTTTTAGCCACAAATTTAAATTTCTGAGAAATTATCAATTATTTGAACTAGAAAATACTTCATCATGACAAAAATTGTATTTTCAAAGAGGATGACTCAACGTTAGAAACCCATATGTCACACTGTACAATGGCTTTTGAGGCAAAAATCTATCTAATATATATATTTGGCAGAAAATTTGGAAGAATGTGAATTTTTGTGCTCAAATATTTTTGATGATAATAACTTCAGACTGTAATTATAGTCCAGTCAAAATAGCATTTTACCCACCACTAATTGCAACAGAATTGTTTTAACTGTCATGACTATCAGTGAGGTCTCCTAAGAACCATACTAAAAGTCTCCAAAAATCCAAGCGTGGGAAAGTGTTCTAATTTGCATAATATGCAAATTAGCTTTCACTGTACAAGAATTTCCTATTTTCATCAAAGTTTGCAGCCAAAATGTCTAATTGAAAGAATTATATTGCCAAAATAGATGTATTTACCATCAGTGAACATGATAAGCCCATTTCCAAAATAAATAACTGTAACTTAATTAGCATAATATGCAAATTAGTATCAATCCTGAAGAAAAATCCACATTCTATTTAGATTTAACATTAATTTAGCCACAGAATTCAAAACCAGAAATATCTAAGTCATGTTTGCAATGTTAACAAACACAATGGATACATTTTCAGAGTGACATTCTGAAAATATTATGTAAAATATGCAAATTAGCTCCCATCATAAGAGAAGAGATTCGTGTTTTTACCTCTATCATCCTTCTCAATACTAAATGGAAACATGTACATGCTTTGTTCAATAACATAAGCAACGTTGTATAGATTTTAATAAATTTGTTATGAAGGTACATGAATCAAAATAGGCCACTGAACACCATATTAAAAGTCTCCAAAAGTCCTACCATGGGAAAGTAATTTAATTAGCATAATATGTAAATTAACTTTCCGTGTACAAGAAAATTGAGTTTTCACCAAATCTTATAGCTAAATGGAAGATTTAAAGAAATTAATTGTTAATACAGATGCTCTTATGGTCAGGGAACATGATAATTACATTTTTGAATAAATTAGTTTAATTCAATTAGCATAATATTCAAATTAGAAGTTACAATTTTCACTATAACAGTGCATGTAGGTATACCCTGTGGAAACAAAAGTCTAAAGCCGGTCCTCCTAATCAGTGAACATGAAGAATGTATAAATTGCAGATAATCCAGTCGGGTTTTTTTGTGCATAACAATGCAAATAAGTTTCAGTAGCTGATAAAGGTTACATTTCATATTTGATGCAGGTGATTAACAAAATCAGATGGTCGTGCTTCATGTCCTATGAATTAAAGGACGACGCAAAGCGTAGCATCCCCCCGCTGGGTACAAATGAACTATGTAGACCTATGTATGCATACTTAATGAACTGTGACATTTGACCTATGGCCAACATACTCAAAGATCAAACTTAGGTTATATCTTCATATCATATACATGTACCATCTTACCTATTTTCACTAAAATCTGTCTGAGGAAATACATTTTTGGATACTGTACATATTTTCAAATATTTAATGAGCTATAATCAAATCCACAATTAAACAAACGCTGTATATTAATACTACTTGAATGCACCTCCTTCTTCTTCTTCTTGGGAATGGAACAGGTCTACAAACCAAAGTCAGTATTATTTTTGTGCCAACCGTCTGTATATAATATGCCTTCCTATTCACTGGCCAATACTTCAAATCGCCCTTCAGATCAGACACGATCCAAGTTATCGGTCTACCTCTCACCCTTTAACCATTAATTTTCCCCTCTATACATCTCTCAGTATGTTGTGTCCTCTGAAAATGTGTCTCAGTTTTTTTCTTCCGTCTTCTGATGGTCTCCCGCAAGTTTATTCACTCTTCTTAATTGCCTTATCTTTCCAACTTATTCTTTCCATTCTTCTTCATGTCCACATTTCCATGCTCACAAGCATCCTTTCTTCTGCTTGCCCGATGTTTCAGATCCATACAGCTGTATACTCCAAATAGTACGCTGTTCCAGTTATTTTCCGCTAATTTTGATGTTCAACTCATCTCTCTCTGATTGTGTTACCTTCATAACTGTTGTTTTATCTAAATTTATCTTCATTCCAATGTTTTCCAACACTGTAACTGAAGTGAGGCCATTACTGTTGGATCCCCTTTTGCTGTCTCTTAAAATAGTCTTATCATCAGCAAACCGAACAGAATTGACTGTTCTACCTCCCACAGTGATTCAATCCGTCATATTCCCAAATAAAAGGCGTCCTGAGATAATGCTTCTTGAAAAGAATGATAGGTTCGGAGTCTCCTTGTGCTGTTCTCATGATCACTGTTGCATGTACAAGTTCCTGATAGGCACCTATCCTTTCAGTCTACTCCCAAGAAACTTAAAACACATCCAATAGTTTGATACATTTCACTCTATCAAACGCACTTTCTCGTAGTCCAGGGCAGGAAGCATATGTTTATCTCTTTTTATGCCTCCGCAACGAAGTTGCCGGAGGCATCATGTTTTCGGGTTGTCCGTCCGTGCGTCCGTCTGTCCGTCCGTCCGTCCGTCCGTCCGTCCGTCCGTCCGTTCACGGCCGTACCGTTACGGCGGGATCTCGTTAACCGCGATATTGAGAAGCCCCGACGGATTTTGAATTAACTAAGTACCAAGTATGTACATGAGCCCCAATTGAACTGGATTAGATTTTGGAGGTCTGAAGGTAAAGGTCAAAGGTCACTCGGCTTAAATTGTTGATTTGGCGCTCGAACCGCGATAATTGAGAATCAGCTGGTTTGAATGTCATTAACGTGGGTAAAGTATGGTTTATTAGTGCACCAATGCACTGATTGATTTGGAGTTCAAAGGTCAAAAGGTCAAAGTCACGGCCTGTATATTCTATTTGGATCTCGTTAGCGCTGCGATTAACGAGAGCGGACTGGTCGACTTGAGTCATTAACGTTGGGTGAAGTATGTATTATGAGCACCAATGAACTGATTAGATTTTGGAGCTGAAGGTCAAGAGGTCAAGGTACCGGGCCTAAAATAGTCTGATAGGGTCGTTATCCGCAATAGCTTGAGAGCGGCTGGTCGATTGTCATGTAACTTGTGGTGAGATGTATTCATGAGGCACCAATGAACTGATTAGATTTGTGAGCTGAAAGGTCAAAGGTCAAAGGTCACGGCCTAAAATAGCGTCTGATTTGGGCTCGTTACGCGCATTTCTTTGAGAAAGCTGTTGATTTTCATGTAACTGGGGTAAAGTAATTATGTGAGTCACCAATGAACTGATTAGATTTGGAGTTCAAATCAACAAAGGTCAACAAA
Organism: Eucidaris tribuloides; assembly: GCA_001188425.1. NCBI lineage: Eukaryota > Metazoa > Echinodermata > Echinoidea > Cidaroida > Cidaridae > Eucidaris > Eucidaris tribuloides. The sequence continues at coordinate 60,149 of JZLH01S0601721.1, forward strand.
GTCACCGGACCTGCAATATGTTGGTCCTATTTTTTGGACTCGCTACTTTGCGTAACTTGAGAGCGGCGTCGGATGTGTCAATTGTAATTTGGTGAAGTATGTATATGAGGCACCAATGAACTGATTAGCATTTTGGAGCTGAAAGGTCAAAGGTCAAAGGTCACGGGCCCTAAAAGATTTCTGATTAGGGCTCAAGTCACCGGCCTAAATATGTCTGATTTGGGGCTTGTACTCGTCGATAACTTGAGAGCGGCTGGGGTCGTATTGTGCATTAACTTGGGTGAGAGTAGTATTTATGAGGCTGTGCTTCGCACATAACTGATTAGATTTTGCAGCTGAAAGCGTCAAAGGTCCAAGGTCACCGGCCTAAACTAATGTCTGATTAGTGCTCGTTTCTGGCGATAACTGAGAGCGGCTGGTCGGATTGCATGTAACTTGGGTGAAGTATGTATTATGAAGGCACCAATGAACTGATTTTTTGGAGTTCAAAGGTCAAAGGTCAAAGGTCAACCAGGGCTATAAATATGTCTGGATTAGGGGCTTCAAGTCCGCCGGCCTAAAATATGTCTGATTTGGCTTGTTACCGACGATAACTTTGAGAGCGGTGGTCGGATTGTCCATGTAACTTTGGGTGAAGTATGTATTTGATGGACCAATGAACTGATTAGATTTTGGCAGCTGAAAGGTCAAAGTCAAAGGTCACCGGGCCTAAAGTATGTCTGATTATTGCTCGTTACCGCGATAACTTGAGAGCGGTCTGGTCGGATTGTCATGGTAACTTTGGGTGAAGTATGTATTATGAGGCCAGCCAATGAACTTGATAGAGTTTGGAGTTCAAAGGGTCAAAAGGTCAAAGGTCACCGGGCTAAAATATGTCTGATTTGGGCTCGTTACTGCGAAAACTTGAGAGCGCTGGTCGGATTGTCCATGTAACTTGGGTGAAGTATGTATTATGAGCAGCCAATGAACTATAGATTTGGAGCTGAAAGGTTCAAATGGTCAAGTCACTGCCTAAATAGGTCGATTTGGGCTCGTTACCGCGATAACTTGAGAACAGCCAGTTAGATTTTTCATGTAACGTCGTGAACGTATTATTATGAGGCACCATAACTGATTAGATTTTGGAGGTAAAGGTCAAAGGTCAAAGGTCAATGCGCTTGAATATGTCTGCATATGGCTCATTACTTGTGATAACTTGAGATGACTTTCCCATTTTGATGTAACTTGGGAGAATTCTAATATAAGGCACCAATTACTGTTCGATTTTGGGAGCTGAAGGTCAGAGGTCAAAGTCACAAGGCTCATGTCGCATTGAAGCTCATTGTATCGCATAATTTGAGAACGCGCTTAATTGGATTTTATGTAACTGGTCGGCACATGGGTTTATGCTTATTCATCTAATTGGCTGCCCATGGTATTGAAGCTTTCAAATTACATCAATTGATGGGATGCGGACTGCGGAGGCATACCACGACTGCGCGCAGTCTGAACTGCCTAGTTGTACTTTTAGTTTGCGTTCAACCAATGTTTCATAACTGCAGAGTCCTCACGGCCGAGTCCACTCGAAATCCAAACTGGATCATAATTATCACAGAAAGGCAGCTCACTTTCCAGCATTCTCTAATGATGATCGTAGATATATTTTTATGCATATGACTATTAGACTTAGTGGGGTTTGGGAGAAACAGAGCACTTTGTGGCATTCAACCCCCTCCCCACCCCCCCCCTTGGTATCAGGATCATGATTTGTCCGAAGAAAGTCTTCAGGCCAGTCGCCAGGTTCATAAATTTTACATATAACTTTCCAGTTCTTTTCTTAATCTGTCCTTCCGAAGTTTAAAAAAATCTATTGCTATTCATCTATTCCAGATCTCTTTTTTATCCTTTAATTCCTCAATGGCATTTCGAATTTCTAGGCTAAGTAAAGTGTGAAGCTCATATCATTCGATCTACCTAATTCTCCGTTACTTTCCATCTGACTTTGCATCCTTGTCATATCATTCTTGAATGTGTTCTATTCCCACTCCTTTAAATTGTCTGCTAACTTTTTGCGTCCGCAGATTTTTGCTGTATATTCCTTTGCAGTGTCACCTTTTGCGATGTGCTTTATTCTTCCCTGACTTGGCAAGCATCTTGTTACCCTCCCTCTTCCATAAAGTTATTTGATGCCCCACACTGCTCTATTAGCCACTTCTCATGCTTGTCTGTATCTCTTCCAAGTTCATTATTCAGGGTATGTATTCCATCACTTTCCTCTTGTTTTTTTTTATTTTTCATTCCTCCTTTTCCCATCTTAACGACAGCGTAGCTGAGTAACCCATGACATCCCGGTGCTTGCTTTTCCATGAATCAATGGCTCATCTGAACTCTTTGATGTTTTCTTTCCAGCCGGGTCCAGAATCTTCAGAGTATCACTTGGATATTCGGATTGGGGTGTTATAATCATTATTCCGTACTACCTAATGGGTGTGTAATCATGCTTTAGTTTACCATGGTCTCATTTCCTTACTTTATTTTTCAATAAGGAGTAGATATTGGCATCCGTATACATAGTAATATGGTCAGAACAATTACTGCACATGGGTGCTCTGGCAGTTTATCAGGCACTCAAAATATCTTTAGTATAATTAATAATCTATAATAAGTCTATACTGAAATCTACTGCTTATCTCCTTGTTGTTTCATATATAAACGTCTGCGTTGTGGTGGTTAAACCACGGGCGAAAATGTTGACCTGTTATCGGGGGGGGGGGGGGGGGGAGCAGAGCCAAAATGGTCCGCGGGTAATACAGTAAGTCCAAAATGTGCTCCTTCTTCTATTTTTCGATATTTGGGATTTTCCCCGCTGATTTTTTTTTTTTTGGGGGGGGTACAGTCCTGCCCTCTACTCAGCTCATAACGCCATCTGATTAACCATGACATAGTCGCGAGTAGTTTTTATCCTATGCAGAATTCCGCCTGTGAACCCCACATTGCTTGTTTCAACTCCAAAAGGCCAATTTCTTGTCCATCTGATCCTTCTGCCACTAACTGTTCAAATCTCCCAAAATGATGGGTAATCATTTACTGTTCGTTTCCATTTCAGATACATAATTGCTATTTTCACCATAAATTAGCCTTTGACCACTGACCTTCGGCCTACAACTTTTAAAACTTAACTTAGGCTGTACTTAGGTATCTGAACCTTCATAACAAATTTCACTAAAATCCGTCACACATTACTCAAGTATAAACGGAAACCAAGAGTAAAACAGCTATTTAACCTTTGGGCTCGATGCTATACGACACTGCGTTCATTGGAGAGACGACGCGATTTGCACCATGGTTGACGTTGAAGGAATATAACTTCTTCACAGAATATCCATTTTCTTAGCTTTATACTGGTCAAAATGTGTATTTTGGGGACAGACACAATTAAGTATTTAATCAGCACCGTTTATTGTGTTTGACCGAATTTTTTCTCATATGTTCTGGGCTTCTGTAGAAGCCCGTCGTCTCTGAGTGTGCAATGTTGCTCGGGCTTCTGTACAAGCCCGTCGTCCCAAAGGGTTAAGCATTGAATGAACTATGACTTATGACCTTTGATCCTATTCTCAAAATCGAACTTGGGTGTATTTTGATATCATGTACTTCATACCAAATCTGATAAAAATCTGTCGAACATTCTGAGTTATCGAAAGGAACCTGTTAAGTAGCTATTTCTTGCATTTAATGAGTCTGACCTTTGACCTTGACCTTTGAGCTACACACTCCAAAATTAACGGGGCTGTATTTTGATAGCATGTAGCCTTCATATCAAATTTCATTAAAATCTGTACAACGTTAATTATGTATAGTAACAAAAAAGTGAATGTTTTCCATCTATTGAGATGATGATGGAGGTAAAAAATGAATCTTCTCTTATATGATGGAAGCTAATTTGCATATTTTGCAAAAATTTTCGAGAATATCACTCAAAAAGTATGTCCATTGTGTTTGTTAACATTGTAAACATGACTTAGATATTTCTTAATGTTTGAATTCTGTGGCTAAATGCATATTAAATTGTAAATAAAATATGTATTTTTCTTCAGGATTGATACTAATTGCATATTATGCTAATTAAGTTACAGTTGTTTAATGGAAATGTGGCTTATCATGTTCACTGATGGTACATACATCTATTTTGGCAATATATTTCTTTCAATGAGACATTTTGGCTGCAAACTTTGATGAAAATAGGAAATTCTTGTACATTGACAGTTAATTTGCATATTATGCAAATTAGAACACTTTCCCATGCTTGGATTTTTGGAGACTTTTAGTATGGTGCTTAGGAGACCTCACTGATAGTCATGACAGTTAAAACAATTCTGTTGCAATTAGTGATGGGTTGACCCCTTTTTTACGCTAGATTGACTGGACTATTACTCATCTTCCATACACAGTACCCTTTCTTTATGACAAGCGCTTTGGGACCCCAAAATTGACTTTTTGTGTTGAAAAAAATTTTTATATCAGGGATGCAAAATTTCCACTTTGGGACCGGAAAAATTTGTTCATTATAACAATATTTTGTTATATCAGTGTTCTTTATAATTGGAGTCTACTGCAGTAAAATTACAAGTGGATACTCCAACAGGAATATTGGAATTAGATCGACAATGGTTAGTTTCATCTTGGCACTGATGAGGAGTATGACATGATATTAAAACTACTGTCACACTGCGCCGTCTAACGATTCCGTCTGAAAAATGAACGTGTACGTTTATTACCGGTAAACGTTTATTGGACTTTTTAATTTGTTTTTCAACTGGATTACAAACATATCTAGACGTTGACAGACGGTGCTTTTCCGTTCTGTCCCATTCTATTCTATTTCATTTGCCACCGTCTGACACTGTCTGAGGTAAATATTTTAGACGGAGCCAGACGGAATCGTTAGACGGCGCAGTGTGACAGTAGCTTAAGTGTGTGAGTCTGAGAGATGTAGATAAAATAAGCGTAATGTGCCATATTTGTTTTAGAGTGTACCTCATGAAAAAATTTATTTTAAGATTTGTTTGTAAAAGAATGACACAGTTTTATTTATTTATTGACTTTTTCTTGTCTAATCTTCAGATAAGCATTACAATGTTAAAACACCACATCATTAGCAATTGTGGATATTCCATTGTATGCAAGCATGGTGTGTGGAAAAAAATATATATGTATATTCTGGTAAACCCTGCTTCAACCCCATCTGGCCAGGGCTAAAATAGCCCCTCCCCCCCTCTGACAATGTTCGCGACTATTCCGCTGCGCAAAATTTTTTGACCGCGCCGCTCACTGACATTTTACTTTTAAGTCTTGCGCATCTTTTGAGACCATGTTTACGAAAATCAGACATACCATTACAACGCTGGGCGACTTTTTGTACGTACATGTCAGCCCAAAATCTGTTGAAAAACGGGATTTTGTGTACAATTTCAATACGAATTGTGTTTTCAGCCAAAATTCATAAATGTATGATTATTTTTACTTGTACTGGTTGAATTAATTTTATGCTGTTTATGATCGCAAAAGTGTCCCCGACAAACTTCATCCAAAAACAATAAAAAACAAAAGGTTGTAGAAACAAGGAAATACAATTTTTTTGTGGATAATTGTTAGAAATGGCAAAAAATTATTTTCACCAAAAGTTAAAGTGAGTTATAGGCGAAAATATAATTTCATACCTAAATTTTCATAATGAATTATTTAAAAAATAGAAAATGATTATTTTTCAAAATTTAATGACGCAGTCGTGGAGATTACATCCAGCTCTACGCACAGGCAAATTTTCAAGGCAATTGTGCAATCCGCGGCCGAGATCTGAAGGGGGGGGAATTAGCCCCCCGTTGGGCTATGCAGTTTCAAAATACCCCGGGCTATTTAGGGTTAATGAGGAAGTCAGTGTCATTACAAGGTGTACACCATGCGCATGTATGGACTTTCAAAATGGACCCTAAACAAGTAATTATGTGTCGATCTCAGAACACCCTAAACGAGTATTCAAGTCTGAAAAGATAGCCTTTTAAGGTAAACCTTCTGTTAAAAGTTTACCCTCATTTCCAGATTTTGGCGATTTTGATACCCTTTTCAATGTACGCGAGTACATCGTCCAACCGTAAAAACAACCCTTTTTACTTGTTTTTTCACATGCACATGGTGTACACCTTGTAATGACAGTGGGCAGCAACAAATGTTCTCCACTCCACTCTGTCCAAGGCCAGGCGCTGTAGTGTCCCCCAGGTGCGAGTTGGGTCCCTCATCTCTCCCTCCACGGTCCTTCTCCAGGTGTTCTTGGGTGTCCCCCTCTTCCTCTTCCCTTCTGGAGTCCAATAGAGTGCCGTTTTGGTAATGCTACCCTCCTCTTTTCTTAGTATGACCAATCAAACTCCAACGTCTTCTTTGAATGATGCTTTCCATGCATCCCAATTGGCAGCTATCATATAGTTCTTCATTTGATTTGATATTATATTTGATCTGTCAGCTGAAGTATAATTCAGATAACCTTAAAGCACAAGTTTAGTTTTGGCAATTTTTTTTTTATTTGAAAAGTTCATGCCCAAAGGTCTTATCACGACAATAACAGATTCTGAATGTCTTTAGTGTTTTTTAATTAATGAAAAATCTCGGGGGGACCCCTGAGATTTTTGACTATATTTTACATGATTATAGCATCCAAAGGGTTAGTAAGGTGTTAAGGT
>JZLH01S0601721.1:67626-78157 GCA_001188425.1 Eucidaris tribuloides
CATGCTGCATGGCACGTGACCCCAAATAATGTACGATGTGGTTGACTGCTTCCTTGCAATTATGTTTCGTTCCGCGATTGAGCATGACACATTGAGCGACTCTCTCGTACAAGTGGTCTTAGTTCTGCTCTATTGCTGATGCAGAAAAATTACTCTCACATAATCGGCTCCTGGGCGTTGGCTTTAATGCCACAATGCCCCATTGATCATGTAATTGAATTATTCAGTACAATAGTTAGATACATGTGTAGCTACATATGACGTATTTATTGTTATGCTCTGGCATTGGTTTGACAGGGGTGGTTGCAGAATAAAAATATAAATTCCATAAAGTGCCCTTTTCTCAGAAATTTGAAAATGATCTTACCTGTGCATTCAATATACTGTATTATCAGAGACATGATTTCATTCAGGCTTCTATAAAAATCCATTTTACTATCATGAACCATTAAAACATGGCAATTTATGGAATTTATGTTACATGACATATGCGGAGCTGCTTGCATGTGACGTCACAAAATTAAAACTTTGAAACTTCATATCTCTGTTATTCTTCGGTGGATTTTCGCCAAACTTTCATTAATATGTTTCTTTCATTGTTCTGCTTTTATCAAAACCAACTTGACGTCAGGGAGAACTTTGCCTTTAAGGGAACAACATTCTACCTTAGGTGTTATCTACTTGTGCTTAATCAAATGCACTATCAAATCAGTTGGGTACAGTATCAAATCATTTTTCTGTGATCCAAGAGAAATGCAACACTTTTTTCCAATCAAACTTTTTCTTCCCTATAATCAACCTGTGACATTAGTAGGCCTACGGCATTGGCAACGGCCCCTCCCTCAACCCATTCTTTATCTCTGAAATATCCTCTTTTTAAATCTCTATTCATACGAAACATGTACACACTATTATTTTTTTGCGTAGTCAATAAATTGTCAATAATAGGCTTCATTGGCAACTTCAGTAACTTCCTGAGGGAAAAAAAAAACGACCCAGTAAGACGAGTATGAGTGACAGTGTGAGAAAGTTTGGGGAGCAGAAGTCTGCAACACAATCGGGCAACCATTCTTAGCAAAGAAACTTCATGCAACCAGACTTGCCAAATATGCAACACCTGCCCACTCCACAAACAATACTACAGTAGACTCTCATTATAACAAACTTATTGGGACCATGACTTTGACTTTATTTTAAAAAGTTTGTTATACAGGGTTGCAAACACAATAAACTAAAAAGAAAATATATTTTGGACCAGAAAGAGTTCATGTCATATCAAGTGTTGTATCAAGAGTCTACTGTACAGTCACATACACAATACTATCACACTACTTCTGCATCAGTATCACACTTTCTACAGGAAAGGAAGAAGACACATTTTAAGTACGTTTTTCTAAGCCTTGTTTATTTTCAAATGCTCAGTCCATCCATAAAGTCAAACTGTAGAACCAGTTTACCATCGTTAGTCTGCAAATGCAACACACATTCCCATTTCATAATTTGAGTCAGAAATACTGTAATATAAGAAGTTACTGTACTCTCTAAAGTTTCCAAATAGCGTACATGCGTATTCCTTAAAGCTTACATTTGCTGAAAAAGCATGTGTCTGTTTAATTTGTATTGTCCTGATATAGAACTTAAATAAATCACTTCATGATTTGAAGACATTTCTTTACAGATTCTGTACATAAGTATTTACTTACCATAGTTTGAATATCACAAGCTTTACATATTTGTGTACAAAATCTTTTTGTCTGTGATCTTACTTCCACCGTTTCTGTATACAAATATTAAAAGGATATCGGTAAATGAAAGGAGAATTATTTTACAGAAAACTGCTTGAACACAGTGAGTGAAACAAGGGCTGTACACACACAGAAGCATACAGAAGTACAGAAATGAACACATGCATTTATATCCTCTAGTTCTTATAAGCTATTTCCCCATCAATACACAGTGGGGTAAATGCGAGAATTGTAAAGCTTTTCTCCTATTTTAATATTAAAACGCAATCTGACAATGCCATCTTGCAACATCAGCAAAGAGATCTATATAGAATCGGACTTCAAAGACAAATATCAGTAGACAACACACACAAAAATGATTTTAATATTTCCACTGGTGTACACTGTGACAAAGGAGGCTTTATCCCCAAGGGGTGAAGAAAAGTTCATATTTACATAATTCTTCATTTATATAGGGACGTAGCACCAAACAAAACGCAACTCGCGCAAACACTAATTGGACATGTATGGTCAGGTTAATAGAAGTTTCTTATATACAAAAAATGCCCGACCGATACTTAAATTACAAAAGAGCCTAGAGGGGCATGTTCAACATCCGTTTGTTACAGCGTACACCAATGGCCAATACAGCAAGTACATATAAAAAGGTGAAATTCAAGATCAGGTGAAGAGGCCTTGATTTTTGCCAAAAAGGGTAAAAAGTGAGAGTCCAAACTGTGGCATCTTACAGAACGTAATAAATAAAGAAGTATAAAGAAAAACCACTGGCCACACCATTTAAAATCTTGGAATGATCCCCAGGAATACGTAGGCCTACACTACATCTCTCAAATTTCACTGTCACACACTTAAACTTGCAATACGAAGAACTAGTCCAAAAAAAAAATGGTTAGAGCGATGAATTGAGCATTTAAGTACAATGGACATTAGACAAGACTTGACGGGACAACTGGTTGCAGGAATAAGCTTAAATACCGATATAAAAATAACCAATAATGATTCTTTTATTTTTCCATCTTCTCCCTTGACACAATACATAGCAAACTGTTTCATTTAGAAGAATGGGCTCACATAAATAAGATTTATATAAAAAATGGCCCATTCTCACTTTCGCTCACCCCAAACTCAATGCGTAACTTTGTCTGGTGTAATACAAATAAAAACTTTACATTTGTCCCACAAATAAGTACATTGTACATAACTTAAACCAAGACAGCAGACTATACATTACTGTACATGATATATCTTACAAAATAACCCCAAATATTTACAGTAACTATTTGGCCGTAGTTTTACTTTCTTGATTATCATTTTCCAGCCAGACCTTAATCATGACAATTTTTTTTATTTGGTCCTAACCACCCCATAATATTTGTGCTTCATTCCGCTCTAAATAGATTGGAAGAAAGGTAACCCCTGGCAATTTTCTTGAATATTACATGATTTGTAACTTTCCCGGCAAAAAATTCTCCCAACTGCATTTCCCAATATTATGAAAAGCCCTATGATTGCCAGTTTGCATAGTTCAATGACGCTATCCAATCAGATATTTGTCAGTTTATGCCTGTTGGTACACTGGCTCTGTGTCGGAGTCCGAGGCGTAGCTTTCGACCGAGGGACAGCTGCACTTCAAGTTTTGATCACCAAATACGTCGTCGACTCGCCCCACGGATGGCCAGAACTTTGTCTCAGGCTTGATGAACGGCTGTAAAATAAAACAGGAAATGGAAACTTGGTAACTACAACCAAAACCACAAGATAGCAGTTAACTTTTACTTATTACATATTTACTTCTGTTTTGCTTGTTTAAACAAGAGTTATTTACAGATTACACTTTGAAGAATTTCCCAAAATCTCCAGTTTGAGTTTTATTTTCTCCCATTCAAGATGTACTCCTGACGAAGATGCGTTTTCTACCACTTTCTAATCAATTTGTTAGATAAAATGCTCCTAAAATAAAGCTTAAATTGCACCAGAACATCTAGAATCTCTGGGCTTCACCCCAGCCACAAGGGACCTTGGGCACGCTAAGTCTCCCATTTTAGAAGGTGGTCCTGCTGGGGGAAAAAAATACATGGGGGCGATATCGCCCCCCGAAAATAGCAAAGAGTCCCCATAAATTGCCATAGGGTAAGATACAAAAGAGTATGTGAAACAGAAAAAGTAGCCTTTGAAAAGAAAATTAAAAAAATTTTTCCCCGTGGTCCTGACATGAGAATCATATGTTTAGAAGATGCAGGTCAGTAAATGATTTTTGATGGGTTTAGGGTGCTACTATTTTATTTTTACTTACCAGAGGGAATGCAGCCTGCTCCCGGCTGTAGGCCCTATCCCACTGGGAGGCCATGACGGTGGCTGCAGTGTGGGGGGCGTGCTTCAGGGGGCTGTCTTTAGCTTCCAGACGTCCATCTTGGACATCCTGGATCTCATCACGAATATCTGTTTGAAATGGAATAAAAGAAATGGTTGATGACAAATATGCAACAAGGTTATTTTGAATGTTAAATCAGTGATTTGATGCAAGTAAAAACAATCTTTTCCTCTATTTTCAATCTGCAGTAACATGTATGAGATAATTTATCATCTCACCAAACTTAACTACTCTCGGCAATTACGCGTTATCCAGCCAACCTTAATTCAACTGGTCTTGTGCAAATCATTACTTTAAACTAAACCGGTTAAAGACTAGGAACAAGATATCTTGGGCTGGGGTCTTTGGAAAAATGTGTGTTCAGCAGGTTAAGGGAGGATCAAGACTCCAAGATCCCCACACAAGGGTACTTTATTCAAGGGGAGGGATATGAACTTATGAGAGGTTTCTGGTATATTGAGAGCTGCTATAAATTGGAAGAGTTTCTTCATCAAAACAGGATGTGGAACTGCAACTTACACAGCAATGCATCACAGTATCTGTCCAGTTCAGCTTTGTCTTCGCTCTCCGTGGGTTCAACCATTAGAGTGTTAGTCACCGGCCACGACACCGTTGGAGCGTGGAAGCCAAAGTCTTGCAGTCTCTTGGCAATGTCGCCAGCCTCGACACCGTCTTTCTTGAACTCCCTTGTGTCCAAGATGAACTCGTGGGCTACGTATCCTGTTCGGGAAGATAGAAATGAGATGACGTCTGAAAATAACCTTGCCAATTTACTGTAGAAATGAGTAACTAGTACACGACATCTACTCTATAACATTATGAACTTACTACTATTACGAGTATGATCTGGGAAGAGTGACTACAAATATATCAATATTTGAGTGTAAGTGGTCTTGTTACTTGTGTTGCTTTGGGAGGTTAAAACAAAGTCCTGACTGAGCACGACTGGGGATGTACAAGGCTTGGCATACTTCCCACTTTGTTTATATTTCACAGATACCAACTTGATATACAATTGTCTTTTCATATACACAGTCGTGGGAGGAATTTAGAGTTCCTAAATGATGGGAGTGGAAATGTTCAATTCTGAACAGAAAATGTGCCAACCCTTTGATGAACATGTACAAATTTCAAATACATCCACTACAAACTGAATGAGGATGATGTCAACTTACCGTAAGTCCCCTTGAAAAGGATCTTGTATGCCCCCTCTAGTCTCTTTAGCATGTAGTTGGCATTCACGATGGCCGCCTCTGAGGCCCTTCGCAGTCCCTCCCCTCCCATCATCTTGATGTAGGCATGAGTGATGGGCAGGATGGAGCTGGAGCCCCAGGGAGCAGCGCTCACCATCCCAAAGGAGTTGGAGATATTTCCCGGAGCAACGATGGGGTGGGACGGCAAGAAGGGAGCAAGGTGTTTCTTCCTGAAATCGGAACACAAAGAAAATGTTTGATATGTTAGTTTGTGATACTCTCATTTACTTAAGGGTCATCCAAACATCATTCTCCATGATATGACATATAACTCTCCCCCCCCCCAACCTTTCCCCCTCACAAGATATCAAAGTCAATTGCTATAAATAAATAAGTTTTTATTTTGTTTATTGTTGTCAAAGCATGTTGAAAGAGTAGCAAAGCATTTGTGGATAATATTTTCACCACTCAAGAGGTACTAATCGGATTTTGAACAGTTTACAAATCATTGTTGGGATAACAAACCATTTATCTAAAACAATGATCTGGACAGTTAAAATTAACATGGCTGCCTGTTCTGCTGTTAAAATTTCCCATCAAGCGTTCCTCTTTGCTGTACAGTTATTACCAAACACTGATGTGATGTTCAAAATTCACTGTCTACCTTTCTACAGGTTCGAAGTTCTCCCAGGGTCATACTTTTATTCAGTGCTTGTTCATGCTCAAATAACAGTCAAGACAAATCCTTCCAGTCCACTTGTTAGTGTATATATTGGTATAAGTATCAACTAAATTCTTGAGGCTTTCTCTTACTTTTCCCAATCATGTCACTACCCTTTGAAATATTAAAGATACAGTGATATCTGTATTATACAGACTGCGAAAGGGAGACAAGAAGAGTGGTTTTAACCCGTTGGCTACGGGAACCGGATGTGTCCTGTGTTAACTCTATGGGATTTTCAGAATCTCGTAGGCAACGGTTAAGTAAAGGTTCCTGTAATACACATTTCAATTAAAAGCACTTTTCAGGGAAACAAAAATTGTGGTCTTTATAGAAAAGTGGTCTTTCTATACAGGTGGTTGCTAGAGCAGGTTGGATTACTTACACTCCAATTGGCCCCATGCCTGGTCCACCACCTCCGTGTGGGATGCAGAAGGTCTTGTGGAGGTTGAGATGTGACACGTCTGAGCCGTAATCTCCAGGGCGACACAGACCGACCTGGGCGTTCAGGTTGGCGCCATCGAGGTAAACCTGGCCACCGTGCTCGTGGATCATGTCGCAAACCTCTCGGACCCCTTCCTCGAAGATGCCATTCGTGGACGGGTAGGTGATCATGATGCAGGCGAGATCGTCTCTGTGCTTGTCGGCCTAAAGATCACGAAGAAAGGAGCGACGATCATAAATTGGGAATCGTCAGATTTTTCCACAAAAATAATGAACGTAATACAGTGAAACCTGTATAAAAGACCACACAAGGGATCCCCACCCCCCTCCCCCAAAAAAGGGACTTTATGAGCAGGTGGTCTAAAAAGATGGTTCCTGTAATACACATTTCAATGAAAACAGTTTTTATAGGAGACAACTGTTTTTTTCTACACACAGGTGGTCACTAGAGCAGGTTTGACTGTAATAAATTTAAACATGATTTGCAATTTAATGATTAGCTCTGAACCAATTTGCATTCAGCACATTCAGATTTGCCCCCTTTTCTGCAATATTGTGCAAATACTTATGAATGAATTGAAGGATGTTGTTTACAAGCAGCACGGCCAGTTTTGGGGTAAAAATAACCAAGCTCAAGTTTTTATATAATTCCAGGTAATCATGAGTTGGTTACAGCCTAATGGGGCAATACTCGTGTAAGATCCTGTGGAAACGGCACACTCTTATCATAAGCTAAATCTTATTTTTATTCCTCCTTACTTGCTATAGCCCAGTGAGTTTAGCTGAGGTAAAAACTTATTTTTCAGACAAATCTTTCATCTTGTAACACTTACCTGTCTCTTGAGGTCGAGGAGATCAATGGTACCACTGGAGGTTACTTTGATGGGTTTGACATTCATGCCTGCCATCTGAGCACTAGCCGGGTTGGTTCCATGGGCAGAGGTAGGAATCAAGCACACCTAAAAACAAGGAAAGAAAATGCCCCAAAGTGATTACTTCAACAATAATATACTGCAATCACTTCAACTTAAAAACTTCCAAAGGTAAGGCTTATTACATTATGTATCAAATTTTCACTATTAACCCTACCATTGCATCGAACTGGAGTTCTCATCTGAATTTCACTTATTATGAAACCAAAAAATAACAGGTAATATTTACACAGTAATTTAGTCTTGACATTGGAAAACTAAGATTCATTCAATATAAATAATTTCAAGAATGTGAATGACAGTTTAGGTGATGAGATTCTTCGACAACAATGTTTTAAAAGGGTTGAGGTTAATTTTTTATTTATGATTTCTATATCATAAGAAGATTTCATTCAACTTACAGTTCGATGCCCTTCGTCCTTGCTCTCGAGGTAGCTTGTGATTGCACGTAGTCCGGCGTATTCGCCCTGTGCGCCGCTGTTGGGCTGAAACGAGAAGTTGTCGTAGCCCGTGACGGCGCACAAGTCATGCTCAAGTTCCTTGAACATTTCCTGGTAGCCCTTCGTCTGGTCTGATGGCGCAAACGGGTGGAGGCTGTTGAACTCTGGCCACGAAACAGGCTGGAGGTAAAACGAAAGATTCTCTGTATAAGTCGTGTTTGTATCATGGATATATTCATTTTTGAAAAATCATACACGAAAGCATAATGCAGTAACTTATCACATACTTCATGGCAACATAAATACAAGATTGGTAGTCCTAACTTTGGAACTAAATGCTTCCAGTATCAAGTATACTGTTAAAAGTTTCTGCTGTAAAAATTTTAAAGTCATACATTTCCTCTTTGTTATACAATTATCAGAAAATGTTGCGAGGATGAAATGCTGCGTAGCTTTCAATGGAATCAATTTCTATCGGGGTCAGAGATTAATTCAGTATGAGTGAATTACCGGTAATGCTGTTTTTCCTCAAGTAAACATAATTCCAGACAAATCCTTCCAGCCTGAATTCTTGAGACATTTTTTTTTTTAACGTTTCCCAATCATGTCACTGCTCTTTAAAATCCAATAAGCTGGTATGGAAATGACAAACACTGAATGACACAACAAGGGTAAGTAGGTACTTACTTGAAGTTCCGAAGTACTGTTGAGTTTCATTGTGCAGGAGCCGAGAGGGATCATGGAATGAACGAGAGACAGATCACGATTCTCCAGTTGCTTCATGTAACGAACCAGAGACGTCTCTGAATGGTAGCTGTAACAAAACAAATAAGTAAATAAAATGAATTACATAAATAAATTAACAAATAAAACTGGTCTGTTCTAATTTTTTTCCAGAAACATTTTGTTTTGTCAGCAGCATAAGTTCAGAATATTTTGAAGTCATATTTTAAGCTGATTTTAATTTTTCATATCATAAGAGAAATTCAAACTCTTGATGTGACAGGAACATCTTTCTGGAACTGAATTGCACATTACTTCTTCCAGATTAATCCAAAAAGCAATTTCTCATCACTTTGATTGTACTTGAATGAATCTCTCTTCATTAATCTGAAAAAACATTTGGATTGTCTTACCTGTTGAATACAGGATGAGTCAAGTACTCCGATCGTCTGGAAAACCTGTCGTCAATAACTCCCTTGGATGGAGGTTCATGAGCAATATCATCTGCAATTTCAGCCTGGGCAAAATAAAGCAAAGAATGACGTCAGCTGCAAACTACTCATTCAAAATTTAGTCTTCACTGGAAACTATCAATTATACTTTAATATTCTGCAATGCAGTCAACCTTCTTATTGTAGAATCTATTGGGACTGCTGATACTGCGCTGACTTCAAGAAAACAAATGGAAACTAAGAAGGGGGACTTGTTCAGACTTTGGACTTGGGCAATCGTTTGACTTGCGCAAGTTTGACTTAGAAAAGTTTGACTGAAGTTTTGAGAATGGAGTATATGCGTGTGTGAAAAATACTGGTGCTGTACCAGAAAATTTTCAGGACCTGGGATTGACAACTCAGCTGATGAATATGGATGCTACGTAGAAAAACTTACCGCTGTTTGACTGCTTCCCAGGACCCACAGAAGATCATTAAGATCCTTTTCTTCCACCGTCTCGTCAAGAGCAATACCAATCTGAAATACGGAATAGAAATAAACATTAGCATTGACCTAGGTACTTCTCATCATCTGACTACTCCAATAAAAATAACAAAAGACTAATCCTCAAAACTTCTCCTTTTTTTCTGTTTAGTCCGTTTTCATGTCTTGTAACATTTTTTATTTGGTCAGACTGCTAACTTCACTTTGAGAAGAATTGTGTCAATGTTTTCTTCCTTGTTTACACGTAACTAGAAGTTAACAAATCTTTGATGTGTGTTGTACAGTGGAACCCCGTTATAAAGAGGTCGGATATGACTAAACCCTCTTATAACTAGGTGATTTTTCAGGCCCCAACTCTTTATATTTCTTTGTTTTTGGATCCCGATATAGTAAGGAACCTGATATAACAAGGTAATTGTCATGATTTTTAGGTCCTGGTTATATTGAGGTTCCCCTGTATTAGAAAAATCTAACTGAATGCATGACTGTATACAGTAAATCATATATGATTAATTGAACTCCTGTGGACTACTTACAGCTCCATCTTCGTACTCTCTGAAGTTGATCTTCTTCTCAGTAGCACGTTGCAAGATCCCCGTCCTCTGTCCGTTGCACTGCACCTTTAGCGTGTCAAAGAATTGGTCGTCGTTGACGAGTTCCAGACCGCTCTTCTTGATGCCCTGTGCTAGGATGACTGTTGCCATGTGAACCCTTCGTGCAATGTGATGCAGTCCTTTGGGGCCATGGTACACGGCGTACATGGCGGCCATGTTGGCTAGTAGAGCCTGTGGAGTAAACAATGGAGTAAAAATGGCCATGACATTAGTTATTCTGTACTTCCATCTTGTGTTTGTTGCTGTTAGGGCTTCCAATGTCAATTGTACATGGATCAAGTTTCAGTTAATCCTCTTGGCACCAAGCATTGACAGTACCAGGCTTAAAACTACAGCACTAAGACGGTTAAAGCATTATGACTGACATTTTTACGGTTAATGGATTCTTACCCATCCGTTAACTACAGGAACC
>JZLH01S0601721.1:85822-97441 GCA_001188425.1 Eucidaris tribuloides
GAGGTTGACAAATCTGAAAATAAATAATATTATGTAAAAATTAACGTTTTATCACTCTTATGGTCTTTGTTGTTGTCATAATACATGTATGATCACTGCATTACTTTTGTTTTTATTATTATTATTATTATTATTATTACTATTATTACTATTATTATGATGATTACCATTCTTCTACAGTGTGTCTCAAAAAAAAATGTGCAAGTGAAAACCGCCCTCTTTGGCAATTAGTACATACTCTTCTGACATGATGCTTACGTCAACGTGAAGTGCATAGAATTAGCTTTCAAATACCGTTAGTTTTGTTCAATTTGCTTGTCTTAATCTTGAGATATGTTAATTTGAATAAGAAAGGGTAAAATCGCGATTGTGCCACTTTTACTACAGTTCCGAGTAAAAGTGACAAAATTGTGATTCCACCCTTTTGTTGTTGACAACATATCTCGAGATTAAAACAACCAAATTGAACAGAACAGATTGCATTTGAAAGCTAAGACTTTGCTCTTGACGATGATGTAAGGATAATGTCTCCAGACTATTTTCTAATTGCCGCAGAGGGTGCTTTTTACTTGCTAGAATTTTTTTGAGGCATGCTGCAGCACGTCTCAAAAAATTGTTCAAGTGAAAAACGCCCTCTATGACAGTTGTTGTGACACATGTTTACGTCAACATCAAGGGCAAAGTTTCAGCTTTCAAATGCTGTTTGTTCTGTTCAATTTGCTTGTTTTGATCTCGAAATATCTCGTAAACAACAAAACGGTGAAATCACAACTGTGTCACTCTTACGGGAAGAGGGCCTGACGCTATATTGACTGTAGTAAAAGTGGCACATTTGTGATTTTACCTTTTTGTTGTTAACTGAATATATCTCAGGATTTAAACAAGCAAATTGAACAGAACCAACGGCATTTGAAAGCTAAGACTATGTCTTTGATGGTGATGTAAGCATGACGTCACAAAAAGTCTTTCTCATTACCTAAGAGGGCGCTTTTGACTTGCACAATTATTTTTGAGACACACTGTACTTAATAACATTAGTACACGTTAAGTGACGTTAAGATTTGCAGTAATAGTGTTATAAGTGATACTGTCACCATTTCAACTAGTTTTACTTTTACAACACTACTATTTCTACTACTGCTACTACTACTTCCACTACTACTACTACTACCACTGTTTCTACTACCACCACCACCACCACCACCGCCACTACTGCTCCTACTGCTACTACTATCACCACCACCACCACTACTACTACTAGAAGTAGTACCACAACTACTTTTGCTATTACTACTACCTGCACCACTTCTACTACCAGCTACCACTACAAACATTATCACCATTACCACTATTACTACCACTACAACTACTTCGCCTACTATATCACTGGAAGATGTATCGTGCTGCTGCTTTTAAACATCTAGGTTTGTACTCCAAAATGCAGAAACAGCAAGATAATTATATACAAAGTGTTATGGTTGCTTATATTAAACATGGGAAAATACAAGGTTGCTGAAACTACATACGAAGTGAGTCAATGGATTTGCGTATAATTTATTTCGTACTTACTGATAAGGGGGGCGTGTAGGTAATCCTCGAGATCGTCTGTTGCCAGTTCTAGGTTGATCCACAGTTACTACGATGCCTCTGTATCCACTACGCTCCGCTCGCTCTACTATTATTCTAGTGATTTGTGACAGACGTAACCGACATGCTGCATCCACATCAAGCCGCCATTAGATGCGGCCGCAACATTTTCGAGACGATGGTTGGCGTAATTGCTTACGACCATCAGAGTCTGCATTTTGGAAGCAGCTGGAAATCAAACATAATGCACCAAACCTCTTTTAACCTGCGGATGGTTCGGTAGGTAGAAAGATAGATAGATAGATAGATAGATTCATAGAAAGACTGAGTTGCTGCAACATGATACTTAAACCGGTTTTCACCCTTTTTTTACTTGTATGTTTTATTTTTTCTTTTAAACACGAAATAACAAGCCTGCTTTCAAGCCGATTGAAAGCTGATTTCCAGCAAGGCCGGGAACAAATACATAAAACTATTAATATAAACAAGAACAAATGATAAAATTGGCAATCAACACAGTCAAAATGACATTGAAGTAATAAATTCAAATATTTACAACTCAAAACTTCAAGTATGTACAAACGATTGTATTACGACATTACAATAGTAGATTAAGTAAAGGTGTGAAAATTAAACTACAATGCGAAAGAGATGTGAGAAACATAAACAATGGTAGCTTGGATGACATAATAGTAAACGTATGTTACGAAATAACAAAACAAAAACAAAGGAGTGAGGAAACAGATCAAAACTAATGAAAGTGCAACAACAATACAGTACACGGGCCCGGGGGGGGGGGGGGGCGAGTCGAACATAATGCTGTACACATGCGTGACCAAAAAAAAACGCGTTTAAAGGGGTGTTTTTCAGTTTTAGACGCGGACCGCGCGTGCACGCGTTAAGGGTATCAAAAACACTGATTTTCAACAAAAAAGGGTGGTTTTGAAAGACTGGTCAAACGTGTTTCGGGTAGATCTAACGTTATGTTTTTTTTCCCCCAAGCTTTTATTTGAAAAAAACTTGGTCAAACGTATTTAGGGTATTTTTTTCCCAAGCTTTTTCCTCCTTGTTTCTGAAGTGTATACAACCCTGCTAAACAACAACTTGTTTAGGGGCCAAAATGTGTAAATGAAGCACGCGGAAAACTTGTTTAGGGGGTCATTTTGCACACAGAGAAAAAAACTTGTTTAGGGGGTTTCTGGAAATAATTTGGTCACGCATGTGTACAGCATTATGTTTGACTGCCCCCCCCCCCCCCCGGGCCTTATGGCCTTGTCACTACCACTTAAATTGATTTCATCACCACCTGCTGTCCTGTACTATATGGTTACGCCAAAATTTGCAGGCTGGGCCATGCCATGGTATGCATGGCATATACACAAAACAAAGGATTCTTGTAACAAAAGAAATGCAGCTGTTCTTTTGCATAAATTTCCCTCCAAAACCGTTACTGTTAGACAACAATAAATCCCGCCATATTCAAGCTGGACGTTGGGATAGCATAATTACACAACATGCTCCAACCGCATTCTTGCGCAACACGAACAATAACAAAGCCATGTTCAGCATAACCTGATAACCGCATAGCTCTACAGACAAAACACCAAATTCGGCGCCGAGCTCGAGGCGGGTGAGTCAAACGCCCAATTATCTGATCATGTGCCCATGCATGCAGTGTGCGACTGTGCTCACATTCCGTGAAAAACAGACAAAGGGCACACGCACAGCAACGCAGGGATGCAGGGGAAGGCCACAATTGCAAACAACATCTCAGTCTGGTGTGGTCAACTAAGGAGCTTCTTGGGTCAACTGAGAACGGCTCAATCGATTAATCACAAGGCCAGGCTAAACATCGGGTTCAGCCTCCCGCCAGTAGCTAGGAGAGATCACGACTTGACATTGACAAAACACACACACAGTCCGTGGCGTGAGCGCGAAAGAACATGACGAAACTTCGAAAGACATGAATAATGAAATTAAGACGAACCATGCCACAAACATACACGTCTCACCTACAACTTAGATCTAACGTTACTACAAATATTCCACGTGCAGTAAATATTTTTACGCACTAAGAAGACAAGTAAATAGCACTAATCTGTCTATTTTCGTCATCTCGCTTGGCTCACCACTGACGAACATATCGCGCGCCCTTTGGACAGCGCAAACATCCGGTGAATGCGGCCCACAACGTGGTTCTCATAAAAAAATTTCTCCAAACACAAAAGTGAGTTTGGCACTTCAAATTCCGTCAAGCATGAAACTTTGACAATTCTGGCCAAATTAGTACATCATACTACATGATAATTGAAAGAAAACCCGCACGATCTAAATCACAGATAACGCCATGATCATGACATGAGAACGGTCATAACGCCTAACTTATACTCACATTTACTCCTATCACTCGCAACATCTCTTCGACTTCTGCCGGGCTTGGTCCAATATGTCTGTCGGCAAAATTGTCGTGAGTAGGGTATATTTTGTCAAATATGCGAAGTTCCTCCAACGACTGATGTTGATAACGGCGTTGTTCAGCCGTCAGAGCACCCATGGTTGCCGCAAATTGTTGTTTGGCAAGTGTTTTTTGCACCCAATGTTGGCGCTGGATGTGTCTCGCGATTCGCATCATCTTGAAAGTTGAATGATTATCACTTCGTGTACAACAACAAGCAAGAGACTCAGACTCAGAGAGAAATGTTCGTCCCAACGAAAAATTATGGCTGTGAAAGCCGTTCACTAATGCTACCTGTCCTCAGAAATACCCAACATGACAACTCAAATGCAATTTGGAATATGGAAAAATGAAGGTCGAAACAGGTTTTTATACAATCGCGCTACGCACTGGTGGATAATTCTATGGGTGCACAGAGATCTGCTTGAAACCGGTTGCAGTCGCGCGCTGTTCGTGTTATTATAGTATGCAAATGAGCATACCCGACCAAGGAGACACACCTCCGCAACAACCAATGGCGTATCAGTATGATGACACACCTCCGTCGGTATTGATGACGCATTTCTCGTGGACAAGGGAACCACTCGCTGGATCTCGTTTAAACCGGTTCTCGTTGTTGAGCGGTCTAGTGACATTCGATTTTAACAGTATAATTTTGGAATCGATTCTGTGAGCCAGTTTGGTTTCACTACATAGATCGAAGTCCTGAACAAATTAGGAAACGATTAAATGATGTCAAGGATATGCAATTATTGTGGTTTTAATTTATGTAGGCCTACAACTGAACACAGTATTGACTGAAAGTACCACTAAGACTTACACTGAAATTTGTTATATGATTTTTTTTTGCGGCACAGACAACCGCAGAAAACGAGCATTTCCACCTTTTTTTCTGCCCGTGGATTTTCACGTGCTGTCAGCATCTTCGGGGGGGGAGGGGGGGGGGGACTCTCTTACAAACGTGATACATAATTATGTGCCGCACGCGAAATCGAAAATCGGGGGTTCTGGAACGGGCTTGAGCGAAAAATGAGGGTCTCTGGAACTGGAGCTAAGAAGGCTTCAAGACCCCCGGGGGGGGGGCCACTTAGTATAAGTGATACGTATGTGCACGCGGTAGAGACCCATTTTCAGCACCAAAATTCCTTCACGCATCTCAAATTTCAGAAGGCACATATTTTTTTGTTTTTTGCATGGTTCCAGAGACCCCAAATATTGCCGGTTTGCCTTCTGAATTTTTGCCAGAGTATTGCCTTTTCAGCCCGCGCGCCAACACGCGCCAAACTTCGCCGCTTTGTAGTTCACGGGCATAGCCATTTTTTGCAGGTTTTCTGAGCCTTAGCTCGCCGTCTCCAGAGACGCCCATTTTTCGCTCCAACCCGGTTCCAGAATGCCCCGATTTCGACTCGGTGGCGCAACAAGTATCACTCGTTGTTAAGTCGAGTTGCCACCCCCTCCCTCGGGAGAAACTCAAAATGCTATCATAGCATTAATCTCTGTAACTGCACACAGCGCGAAGCTCCGGCGAGCCGTGCGCGGCCGCAGTTCTTTGGCTCGAAAAACGCCCCCCCCCTCCCCCCCCCCCCCCCCCCCCAGAAGCGTAAACGGCAATTTGGGGTCTTGGAACTGGAAAAAAAATTGTGACTTCTGAAATGAGTGCGCTGGAACGGAAATTTTAGGCTGGAAAATGGGGCCGGTCTCAATCGCGGCACATACGATAATACACAATTATACTTAAGTGCCCCCCCCGGGGGGGCGGTCACAATTCACCATTCAACTTTGAAGGAAGTTACTGTGTTATTAGACTTCATTTCTATCAGGGTCATACCTTTAATTCTATTATATTAATTGGTAATTGAAATTGTATTTCTCCCCAATTATCAAACAATAAATGATTAGACAAATCTCATCGCTTTCAAAATCACAAAATATGCTCTAGACCATAACTGTATGAGCATGGCAGATCTTCAAAATCAGTGATTTTGGATGAATGTTATCAAATCGGTTGGCTACAATAAAGTAACTATTTTTGTGATTTATTTGTTGAACGCCAGAACTGGGGCCTTCGAATCGAGAGGGGACTCCGTAGATCGATTTGGAGAACTTACTGCTCACTATTGATTGTTGATTGTATGCAAGTTATTCATTAGGCGCTATATAACAGGAAACTCTGTTAGGCTCTACTATGCCTATAATGTACAGTGCTTGAGGGCCATCTTTGTCACGTGTATCGTGGACCAAATACTACAAATTGTACTAAAATCTCATGTAATTCGAAGCCTGTTAGGTACATTGTTTTGAAATGTAAATATATCGTTGATATATGCTCAATAGCTGATGCAGTGGAAAATTATTAATGTTATGTTAATCATACCTATTTAGGTGCAGATGCTCACAATAAGTTTTGACGTGTGTGACTTCACACACGGAAGATTGATTTTTCAATTAACTGTAGATTTAACTTGCAAACTCTGTGATGTCAAACTCTAACTGATGTTTGTAATTCTGGCAGACTTTCATTATTAGTTTTATATAAAGTAGGAAAGATGATCAATAATTATTCTTATCTCATCATGTATTTTTTATGTATTTTTTATGTGATGAAGTGTCGTAGCTGTGTGACATTTGGGTTGTCACGTGTGTGACATGTATGTGTATATAGCATACATATACATCGTCGTGGTAAATTTGTGCCAAAACAATCTGGGAAAACCACTCGAGTTACAGGCCTGAAATATTAATCAATTTATGCCGCCTTATATTCCACCAAATGATTAGATTTCTGAATATGGCTGCCCTCATACTTTTTTTACAAAATATTTGTTTTTTTGAGCAATTTTACTAATTTTTTAACCCCAATAGATGAAAATGCACACACCTGTACATCTCATTTATCATAATGTATTGAAATTTATGATAATTTTCTCTTCAAAAACTACCACCTGTCCATATAATACATTTTCAATACCAAAAATGCAATATGAATACATTAGTATGTTTGCTATGTACTGGCAAGCCTCCTGCAGCTGTCAGGTTGCCTCAAGAGCAACCTTTGTCAAACTAGATGGCAGTGCATAACATTTGCATTTATTATGAAACTGTTGTACAGGCAACACATGCCTAGTTGCTTTCCAGGACGATCTACATGTACATTTAACCTGTCCTGTTTATGATAAGGAAACTAGCTGTCTATCAAGTCAATTGCTTTGAATAATACAAGACGTCTTGGATTTAAGCAAGATTATATGTATATGCTGCAAGGTAAATGATCAGTCGATGAGTAAGTGTTCTCTTGGAGGTCAAAATAGTTGCAGTTGGTCTAGAACTGAGATTACATTAGCCCTGTAGCTTCTCTACTAACATACCCAAACAAAACAAGTATGACAATCATTATCAACGGTGTTGACGAGATTATTTGCTCGTTATTTAAATTATAGAATGGAACAATTTATTACTCATTATTTGGTGTAATGTAAGACACAGCCAAACTAGCTTTTGACACAAAAAAGAAATATTATCAAGGGACAGTATAGTTTTTCTGCTGGGTAAGAAACTTATCTTCTTTCCTTGTCACGTGTGTGACATTTAAAGTTGATTAATTTGTTTTGTTAATTTAGTCATTAATTGAATGAATATAAAACTGATTCCTTTTAGGTGGTATTAGTTTGAATGGGTGTGGACAAACATATTGACCTACGATCATCTTGCAGAAAGAAAGTTATTTATGCTCACTCTTTTTACCAAATCTATTTTATTAGAGGAAAATGCCTCAATATTACAGTTTATTAACACATTGTTTATTTAAAATTTAGGCAAGTTAGCAATATGGACTTTTTTCAAAGAAAAATATCATTCAGTAAACTTTGGGGATTATGCTTTGCCATGAATATGCAACTGAAAATTTCAAGAAACAAACTCAATTTTTGACAATTTGTTTTCACTTTTCAAAGAATGGCCCTTGAAAGTTGAATGTTGTTTCCCGGGTTTGATTAAGCGGGGAACATTTCCCTCTTCCCGTTAATGTGTGTAATGCCCCGCCCCGACGCCCCGCCCCCCCCACCCCGCCCCGGCCCCCCCCGACGGGTGTTATTGGTCATGGTCTTGTGATACTTCGATTGTATCTCTACCGCTACATAACTCGGCACAATCATGGACAAATTCTATGCCACTATTGTTCACATGTAGTTGGCTACGATCCCGTAGTTGCGGTTGCCATTGTTTGAGTCTCCTTGATTTTCTTGCATGGGTAGAAATGTGTCGAAAGAATCTTACCGTGCAGAGGCTAACATTTTCATTCGTCTCGTAACTCGGGCCACATGCGTCGTATGAAGTATGTGAGTCCCTTCGAAATACATGTTACACACCGTTTTTTTTACCCCCCCCCCCCCACACACCACACACACCTTCCTGCACCAGATTAGTTACAGAGATAAGGGTGAGAAGTAGTCGTTGAATCTGTCCGCCTTCACTAGGCATGGTTTTTCAGCCATACATTCGCGTGTGATAATTACTTGACGTGCGGATTCGGCGGGGGGGGGGGGGCGTTTTGAGTCATGTACATCATTCATAACCATCATGGACGTATAGCTAACTAAATTGTATTCATATTCACGTACATATCAAGTATTATGTTTGATATCTGAACAATCACGTTAAAAACTCATTCAACATATGTTTCATCTGCGAAATGAGGAAAGGGAACGGTCTCGGCTAACATACATTATTTGTAAAAAAAAAAAAAAAAAAAAAAAAAAATAGCTAAGTTGTCGCCCTATATGGCACAGCTCGCTCTCTTCAACTCTCCGTTTTATCAATTTATTTGAAAACAATAGCGCAAAGTTATTTCTGCACAAAAATGACAATTATTTCATTACCGACGTAATGCCAAATAACGAGGGCGTAGGCCTTGGGTTGCACTAGATGCACGTGCACACCCCCCCCGCCCCCACCAACGGATTCGCAGAGGCCAAAGTATTTTCCAACCCTGCCAAGGAGAACCAATATTGCACCTCTTTTCTGCCTCGCTTTGCTGCATCTCGTACTGATTTTCTCACTTTGGTCCACCTCCCCAAGCTTGTGCATGCCATGCCCAAGACAAACCTACATCCAAATTACGAGATTGCAGAATGACTGACATGAAACTGACCTGACATTGGATGAAGTAGATGATAGTACAAGCTAATTTGGCCACGGGCCCAGGTTACACTATTTTATGTCAGCTCCGTCAGTATCAATAGATTGCCCATCATAATTGACAAGAATCGTTTGTCGTATAGTATCTGTGACGTCAGCAGTCTGAGTTCACGCGATGTACGACACCGTCGTAAACTTGATGGCGGGAGATGAAAGCCCGTGGGGGGGGGGGGGGTCGGCATCTGGTACCACCGACCAGTGTATACATAACGTCAAAAACATGTTAAAGGGAGTGATATGACTGGGAGATGTACAAAGATGCTCCAAAGAACCAAGGGAACAAATGAAATAGAAACATATCAGACTGGAAGGGATTTTGTCTTTACGTTTGTTTCATAGGACAACAGCAGTGATTTACCATTGATCAATCTCAATTAGCCCTGATAGAAAGTGATCCGCATCAAAGCTACATCACAAATTCCACTGTCTAGGATTTACTGAATAATATTGTACAAAAATAGGGAGATGCATAATCATTAAAATTGTTTACAGCAGAAACACTGAACAGGATTATTGATACTGACGTGCATTGTCTTACCTAAAATTAATACTTTTTCCAATCCGGATAAATCCATTTGAGAAATATAAGAGTCAAAGACGGTATGTCTATAGATTAAGTAGTTGATAGATTGGATTTGTTATACAGTGTGCCACGAAAATGGTATCCATCTTCAGATTGGTGATATTCCAAACGTCGTTTTTAGCAGAGATTTATATGTAAAAATAACTCATAAAGAGAAACTTTTTTTCTGTTCCAATGATACCAACATGCCATCGAAAAAGAAAAAAAATGATAACACGCATGACTGCAGTTAATGTCACTTGAAAGACACATGTCAAATTACATTTTTGTTAGTTTGTGAGTTTATTGGTTAATGGCATTTGGATAGGACGGAAGAAACTTTTGCGTTCATTTTAAAAAGATTTTGATAGGCTAAAACTCACATTCTCTTTAAGTTTTTGGCAAAACCTGCTAAAAAAATGTGATTTGGCATTTGTTCTTTTCAAGTGCAATTACTCAGTCATGATGAGACCGGTGATGAAGAGTAGAGTATCACTGAAAGCTGGAAAGATAAAAGTTGTTCACTAATCCCGTCCCAAGTCAGCCATAAAAAAGAAAAAAGAAATGAAGAACTGGGTTGTTATTTACAGCAGTTTGCAGCCTATCCCGCCTTCAAGGGTTCAGATTCAGATTCATATGTTAGTTGTCCATGTAATAATGCATAGAAAAATTGTTTTCCGATTGACTCACAATCATATATACAGTTGACGATTTCTAATACAAAAATTACATAATAATATCCGCTACAACTATAACGTATACCAGCATACCACATAACATATATAAAATAATGATATATAACATTTAGTAGTTTAATTCGTTTTAATATTTGCTAACAACTGTTCATAACATAATACTGATTTCATTTATAAGCTATATATTTGACAACTCTTATAATACACAACATTTAATAATATTCATGAGGTTTAACATTTGACAATTTACTGTTAATTCTTGCGTAATATGTGATATGGAGAATTGAAATCGGAATAAGCATAACTTTATTGAAAACAATATTACAATTACTACATCTCATACCAGTGGCGTAATCCGTTGTTCGGAGTCTGAGAGGGAGGGGGCAAAAGCAGAAGAGCGTCAATACAATTTTAAATGTTCAGTGGTATTTTTATGCTCAGATTAATATGATTTTTGTGATTTTTTGTCGTGTCTTGTACTGCCTTTTATAACATATCATTGCATTACGTTTATAATTTTTCAAGTTGTCAACTATAATTGGGAAAGGGGCAAATTGATATGTTGCCCTACCCCCCCCCCACCTTCCAGATGGTGCCCTAGTTTTGATAAAATGATATGCTCAGTCCAGTCATTCCAGCTTAGCCAGTCACGTTTTGGGGTGGGTTCAATATAACCTCCAATTGCTCTGCTGTTTAGCAAACTGCATGCACTCTTGTCACATTCGGCTAATACTCCAGTCACGTGTACGTACAGTTATGCCAAGGTTTGACCCGGCCGTTAAAATATTGCCAAATATTTGCCCGCGTTCGACGTGAGGCTGCAAATTATATATAAAACAAACCCAATCTGTTGTTATGACGACTTTGGCCGTCAAAATAACTCATTAGTCGTGAGATGATAGATTGGGATCGTCTTGATCTGACTGAGGAGGTGGTGGAGGACGGGGATGCTATAGATGGCAATGTGCCGTGACGTTTGTGGCATAAACTCGGCACGGTACACTATGCATTATGTTATGCTGATCACTTCTTTTACATCTTACCGTTTATCTATTAGGCCTATAACCCGTTTGTCTTTACCAAAATCACTGGTTTGTCTTCACATTGACCGATAATAACACTTCTAC
>JZLH01S0601733.1:0-13367 GCA_001188425.1 Eucidaris tribuloides
TTTAAACTACAATGGCATGATATGCTACTGTGAGTATCTACATAATACACAAATCCCACATCTTCTTTTAATAACATTAATTTAAATAGTAGAAACAATTACACTAAAACTGGCAATAAATAGCATAATACACATAACAAAAAGAATCATCTTCGAGATATTTGGCATGATACTGGTTTTATCAGATGCTTTTAATATATATGTATATATTGCCCTCCTTAAAATAATCACAGCAGTTATTTACAATAGATTGCTATGATTATTGAGTATACATTCACGTGTGCAATTGTTGGGTGACTTACATCACACAGAAACACTGATTTATAGAATTTGACCATATTTTTTTCATACCAATTTTCCAGTTGATAAATCTCCAACAAATACACTACATGTGCACTTTTATTTGTGTTATAAATGTTAAAGCAGCAGCAAATAAACTGTGGCAAACCAAATAATTGTGCTATTTTCATGAAACTGTTATTTACAATTTGAAAAACGATATGATTGCTATTTGCATTTACTGTGCAAAACTCGATCACAAATTACAATTGGCTGACACGATGACAATTCATATATTTTAATATTGACAATTTTATGAACATGATTGAATTTAGTTTATCGTGTTTGGGAAATCGCAAATATCTGTTCATCCGTTTTATATCTGACAGTCTATCTAGCCTTGATAGCAAAGAAAATGTTCAGAAACTTGATCAGCGAGTATCAAATTTCATCACGTCTTTTCACCGTTTCTCCCAAGGAAACCTTAGGTTGCCAGAATCTCTTGATAATCGCAGAATAAATATCACATTAAAATAGGGAAGCATTTTG
Source organism: Eucidaris tribuloides (assembly GCA_001188425.1). NCBI lineage: Eukaryota > Metazoa > Echinodermata > Echinoidea > Cidaroida > Cidaridae > Eucidaris > Eucidaris tribuloides. The sequence continues at coordinate 829 of JZLH01S0601733.1, forward strand.
GAACATTTAAATATTTGAACAAACTGCATTGTAAATATGTAGCCTCGCTGCAGGAAGTTGAGCTACTGTGATCGAGATGCCACCGGGTGAGTCATTAAAATTGCCCTGAAGATGCACAACCTGGGTTGGTGTTGGAGAAAATTTGCATGAACTTCAAGCCCCCAAAAATCACATGATTGGTCATAAATGGATTTTTAGGTTGAAATCCTCATTTATTACCAGAAACATGAGTATTGCAAATGCAGTTTTTTAACAAGCTCGTCTGATGCTTGGTACGAAACATCCAACAAACGGCTGTCGGAACAAATACTGTGACTGACGTCAAATTACGGCAAACCTCATGCATAACACATTTATTTCTCCCTAGCCCCTCGGCCCATCGCTGTAACAACACTCTCCTGAACAAACACATGTATGTTTTTCGTGGTTGTGGGTTCACACTGCACGAGTTTGTGACATCATTTCCACAAATGTAATAGTTTTAGGGTCAAGTTTTTCTTAGTAACAGATAATCATTGTATGCATTATCATGGAGTGGCCTTATAATTCTCTGAATTTACTTAAGACTCTCTGTCAACTGAATTTAACAATGCACACATTTCAGTATACCCACATTAGCAGCTGACCCATTTACTTAAAAATTGAGCTCATTTGCAACACATATAATTTTTCTTTTTTGAATTCAATTTACATGCCAAATCTTGCTCACAATTTACAGAATGCTTTATAACATGTGGCAAACAAACACAAATATGGCTAAGGAATATAATAATATTTAATGAGAGGGAATTGTCTTCACATTCATGGCAAAGGCTTAGACTGCTATAAATGGCTATTCACAAATACCCTCCCAAACCCCTTCCCACTTGGTCCCCTCACTGATATTTTTTCCTCACACACTTTTGAACATCTCCTCTCCATTTTTTTTTAGAAAGTTTAAATCCACTGATGAGAATCTTCAACCACATTATCTCCTTCCTGTAACTTCTGTCCAAATCTGCCCCACCCACTGACTACTTTTCTCAACTCCACTTCACTCTCCTTTCCCCAAAACGTCCCCTCCCCCTCCCAACTCAAACCTCAACACCCCCTTTTTTTATTCCTAGCATGCGCACGATGAATTGGCTTGTGATTGGCTGGGGTCTGTGGGCGTGATCGTGGTCGAAGGTCGCAGCGTCTGGTCGGTGTCGATAGTTTCTGACATTTTATCGCAGATGATGTCCACCAGGCGCTCGAAAGTCTGTTTGACGTTGATGTTTTCCTTGGCACTTGTTTCGAAGAATTCAAGCCCTGAAGAGAGAGAGAGAGAGAGATAGGAAAAAAAACCAAAGTAAACAATTAGTTGATAAGATGTCTTGAAGGTTCTCTTTAAAGCTCTGATTACAGAAATTTCACTTCATGAAACTTGCAGCAGTATTAGAGACATAAAGTTACAGTTTAAAACTCAAACATGACAAAGCCCTGAACTTCAGGAGCATAAAACAATGATATCCAAAAACAATAATTGCTGGGCTATAAAAGTGAGGAAAGCAAACAGTGATGGAAAAAAATAAAGTGACATTAGGCATAACCAAGGGGGGTGGGGATAGGCATAGGGGGTTCAGTCCCCAACTGATCAGCAAGTAAAAACAAAGTAAAAATAAAAAGCTGAAATTTGGTTAACAGATGATATGACCCCTCTGACATATTCTAAAGATGACACCCCAAAAAACTCCATGGTAAAATTTGTGTACATGTATTTTTAGTGTCGTTCAACAAAAATTGGTTTTGTGCCCACCCCCCCTTCACTAAAAATCCAAGCTGTACAATTATAAGTTAACTGCATGGTAACTGTGTCCCTTTAATCTCTAACCGGACAGACACCTGCTTTTCTTCAAGGAAAGTAGGGGATTGATTTCTTGGGCTGATGTGTCTGTGGTTAATTGACTGCCAGAAAGGGGAAAAACATTCTTGAAGGATTACAGGAAAATCTTCTTGAGATGTGAACTCAGTGGGAATTGCTGCGTTATGTTTGCTATATACTGTAACCTTCCCGCTATTGATTTGTATATACTTTGGAATCAAACCACTTCAAGAACTCAACAGCACCGTGTAACACACTCTATATTGCTTAAAACGGTAAGGAAAATCAAGTGAAGAGCAAAACCTTAAAGCTCCATGTCTAGTAGTAATATGCAATAGGAAGGAAATGGTTATGAACTTCACAACTCGTCGCATGGCCGGCAGAAGGGCCATAGCAAATGTTCTCAGCAGAAACGCCTTAACAGTAAAATTTCTGTAATTTGAGAGATACTGCCTTTATTTGCACTTAATAGACTGACAGAAGGATCTATAAATATCACATTACTTTGATTCCATGTGAAAAAATGCCAATGGTTTTTAGGTTAGAGACAATTTGCCGAAACATGCTTCGGGGCCCTTTTGCCAGACATGTGATAAATTAATGTACATGTATACAAGCTGGATTCCCAGTATTGACAATGTATTCACAGACACAGATGGAAGAAATAGCTCATCACTACAGGCTTGGAAGAGAAAACATTGATAACATTATGGAACAGTCCTACTGTCCTTAACTTCCTTTGCACCTGTTTTTAGGAGGCATCTTTCACCTTCTGCGTCAAGAATATTTTTTTTCCTCCGATTTACAAATAACTCACATAAAGATACTGAACACTGTATCCTGTATACTGTTTATTTTTGCTCAGTTGATTATTTATAATGGGTGAGTTTAGTGCAATTTTGTGTGTTTTCTAATTTTACAGACAGTGGAAATATGGGCAAGCAATCCCACACGGCACAATGTCACCTCAAAACCCAAACACCAAATATGAAAAGTAAAAACCAAATGATTAACTCTGCAAAAATATTTGGGTGTTTTATCTTGTTGTCTAATAAACGTTGGTAACTGCAAAATATGCAAAAACGTCTTCACCATAAAATATTTTATGCTAACAGTATTACATATACATATTTTTGCTCTTTTGCTTCAAAACAAGGAATTTGTGAGAGTTTATTTTCACAACTTTATTGCACTTTCATGCACTTTGTAAAGGTATATAAGGAAGTGACAATTTTCCCAGTTGTTAAATCACAAGAAATAAATCACCGCAAAATATTCAGCGCATTCTGTACACCAGGACAAATCACTACACAAACAGTTCCTGAGGTGACAAGAACCTTGTATCTAAAATTTAAAAAATGTATGTTAAGGAGAGCAAAAGAAAGATATGGCTGCTTTAAAAACAAAGTAACAAAGAAGAGAACTGTCTTTTACTCAACAACAGTAGTTCATTTCACACACTATACTGTTTAGACAGACTAAAATTCAGCTTTCTTTCAAGATTTTGACAAACCCTCATTTTCCCCCAAAAGACGAGAAACAAGAATTTGTCACTAAAATGACAAAATGCATATTCAAACAGTATTTATATTTCTCAGGTCCCCACCCCCCCCCCCCAAAAAAATGAAATTCAATATCCACAATACATTGAAATATAGAGTATCCATTGTAATGGAGGACATGGGGATAGAGGCAGCGACAGCATTCTGAATCTGCCTTCCATGCCAAGGACATTCACATTTTACAAATTTCACTGTAATACTTGTGCATGTCACCATAGATATTATAGTATCTATGATGTCACAGGGCTGCCAAGTCTCAAACATTACATATGAGACTCTTGAGTACATGTATTTTACTTGTCACATTCTCCTGCTGAGCTCCTAAAATGTCATGCTTATGAAAAAACAAAGACTCCCCCAACAAAACATCAAAGCCTCATGCTTGATTCACTTAAATTTACCAAAGTAATTTTGCAAATTGCATCCAGAATGAGTTGTGGTTAAATCTCCCTCTGGATGTCAAAGACCTGGCTATTAGCAAAACTATCTTAGAATGCTTTTTTAAATAATATAAAACAAGAATTTGGTAAAAATTCTTTTGGGGAAAAAAAAGGTTCCCAGTCAGGCTGATGACACTAGTATTCTATAGTCTCAAATTTCTAAACCACCTGCTTGATCAAAGTCTACTTTTTTCAGTTTATTCTAGAATCAAATAGAAATGTCACAGAATTATCATTCTTTTGCTGAATAATGAATTTGATCTCTATACATGACAAGTTACAAATACTCTGGTACCCATGCAATTTACTTGGAAAAAGAAATGTCCAGATACCGATCACCAGATTGAGCGCAAATGCATATTTATTTCATCTCGGCTTCATAATCTGTGGTTTTAGAAATTGTGTGGGCGGGGTAAAATGGGCTGATCAATCATGTCACTTTTATGAAGTTTTCCAGCCGGTTTGACCTCTTGATATTTAAAAGCTAAATAATAAGCCTGGTGTTTGGGGGGGGGGGGGTATGATAGGTAAGGAGAAGCGTACAAGTGTGCAATCGTCATTTGTAATCAGCCCAACGACGATGAATTGAGTGCAGAATCGTGTTTGATGCGGCAATCTTAGCTAATTTTCAGAGCTGTCCTATACTCCAGTGGTCCTTAATTTAAGGCGGGTATAAATCTGTGTTATCTTGGTGATGTAGGATGATGGATTTGCGGAATCAGTTGTGGCCAGATTTGTTTATCTAGTCTGTACTTATCAGATATGACAGTATATGTTATTGACCCCCTTTAACTGGGCTATCATTTATGTATATGCACATAGTTACACAAGAAAAGACTGTGAGTCTTAACACATATTGTGTACACTAAATTGTGCCATGCATTATTTAGTATAAAATGTGCCAAGGAAAATAATGTATGCATGAAGCTATGAAGGCATGTGCATCAACAAAATTGGGTTTTTACACTGTGCAGGGATATTATATATAGTGTGTGGTTGCTGGGATATATATGATTCTCCACAACAATTGTTATTATTGTAACTGGGAGAACAGTACACCTAAACATAAACACAACAAAAAAGTAACTACCCCGTTTTTCAAACTACCATAACTTTTTAACAAAATAAGTTTTAGCAACATAATTTGACAGGAGTATTACTACATTCTTACACTAACTTATGTATGAAAATGTGCTTGATCCGTCTAGCCATGCATGAGTGAGCATGCATTAAAGGCAAAAATGTCACTTTTCAAAAGGCACAAGGGTCATTTTGGGGAATTTGTGATGCAGGATTTTGTCAAAGTTTGTTTTTGGTGAATGATTAAGTGCTATTTATGTTAATCATCTATCGTTTGACCCCCTTATACCTCCTCTGGCACTTCAATGAGCTCAATTAAAAAATTTCCATATTTCTCAATTTTGAAATTGTAAAATCCATTAAGTTTATTGAAAAAATTGAAATCCGGAATTTTTCAGCAAAATGCATCTTTACATGCCGTACAAACATTAAGAGGTTGTAACCATGTCATGGTTGAGTGAGCACACTTTATGAGCAAAGCAAAAAATGCCATTATTTACCATTATTTTGGCCTAAGAGATGACTCCTGTGACTTTTGAAAAGTGACATTTTTGCCTTTAATGCATGCTCACTCATGCATGGCTTGACAGATCATACATATTTTCACACAGATGTTAGTCAATAAGTGTAGAAATACTCCTGCCAATTATTTGTTAAAAGTTATGGTTGTTTGAAAAAGGGGGTAGTTACTTTTTTGTTGTGTGTACATGTATATATCCAATTCTAACAAATTCTGATCTTCAAATATAAGGTTCTTTTTGACAAAACATACCAGAGGAATTTCGAACTTAGATACTTGTATCTTTTCACAAACTTTTTTATATACAGTTTACAGTAGTTAAATACATCATTCGTCAGTTGTCCAGCAGAAGGGCTCTAGCATATATTCCCGACAGAAGGGCCTTAACACTTAATTGCCTCTAACTTGAAAACCATTGGGTTTTTTCACATGAAATCAAAGTAGTGTGATATTTTCATATACTTCTGTCAGTCTGTTAAGTGAAAATATCAAATACAGAAATATTTCTCAAATAAGAGAAAATTTACTGTAAAGGTCCTTTTGCCAGGAACACATGCTAAGGCCCTTCTGCCACGCAAACAATGATATGCACTGTCAAATAGACAAGAGGATGTTAATATTGCTTCTCACTTTAACAGCATTTCAACATTTAAAAGTGGCTTAAATGTATTAAATCAGTTTATTTTTCATTTGGAAAATAGCACTCCCACAACATTTTACTTGGACATACATGTATATTTAAATATACTGTACTTCAATGACAAACAGATTGTTTAAGCTCATGCTCTGAAATACCTTTTTATTAATAAGTACCAGTATATATATTTGGTATATTTTGCTTACACTCAATTTAGCACTATATACACACGTGCAAACTGCAATGATATCAATGCACACTTTGTGCAGCGTATTGAATAAACATGAGAGTGTGTGCAGTTTGCACTCACAGGCAAGAGCAGTTTAAATGCAGGTGGAATAGGAATTAACATAAGTTTTTCTTCACCGAGTTAAAGGGGGAATACTATGCTTGTACAGCAAATTGCAAACTAAAAAAAGGAAAGACCTCACTGAAAATATACAAAATTCAGAAATATATGAAAAAATGTTTTAAAGTATATGTGTTTATACATGAAATTTTTTGAAAAATCATAGTAATACTTTGTGTACAAAGAAATGGAAGGTTGTTCTTAATGAATCTCACAATGTTGCCACTTTTGTAATGATTTTAATATTTCTTTTGTTCTTATTTGTATTGTTTTTCTCAAATTTTCAAAGATCTATTACTTTCATTTTTTTGTACTTGAGTTATAATCACATTTTTTTATCATACTGGAATTGCCCTTTAAGTTTGCTTCATGGCATAATGGACACAGAGTGAAATCCACATCACTTAAGGAATGCACTTGAGATGTCATTAAACATTCTCCATGATCCCCGGACACGTCGCAGCCACCGGGAGTCACAGATACACACACAGCACATCCGACAAAACTGTATAGCGACAAGGGGTGTTGGTTTATCGAGGGAGCGCCCTTTTTCCCCTCTCTTAACGCGTATGCAAACATGCATGCAGACCCGTCGCCCTACGAACTTCACTCGCATGCGACTGAAAATGCGAAGGGTCAAATAAACACGAAGGTCTACCTTTGAATAAACACATGCTCTGGTGCTGCACAGAGACTTAACCAATGACCCGATTAGAAATTACTTCAAGCGTTGAGAAAGCTATACGACTCCAGCGAGGCTAATGCCAGCCTATCTTGCCACCAATCCAGCCTGCAAATTGCCCATTTCTCGATTAAATCTTCCATTTACATGGATATTTATTGTGTTAATGGCTTTAGTTTCCATGTCTGCACCACTTAGAGTATAAATGATATGATCTGTAATTACACACTTGTTTTTAAATCTGTCATACACACACACACACACACACACACACACACACACACACACACACACACACACACACACACACACACACACACACACACACACACACACACACACACACACATACACAAATCATGTGGACTTTTTGTGGTGTGGCATATAAAATCTCTCTGGAGGTTGCTTTTGGTTGGTTTGTAATTTTGTTGATGAAACAGCTAGATGGTTGCTCACCTGAAGGTTCAATTCTTATAATATGCTTGTATGACACATCACATATCAGGTCATGTGTCGTATGGTGGGACCCCTTTGCGTTACAGGCACCAAAATTACGAATTTTGTCACTTCTTGCATTTAAACCAATATAACTCAAAAAGTACTTATCAGAAACCAACAAAAGTATACATTTTCTGAATGCTTATACTTCAGAGAATCTCAATCATCCAAGGTCAAGTTGCTATACAGGGTGTGTAAAAAAAATTAAGGGTAATATCACAAAAAACGTATAGTTTTGTGATATTGATGACAACTCATTACATTTGTCAGTATTAAGTCATGGCTCAAAATTGATGTTATATTGTGAAAAAGCACACTTTCAGCTTTAAGAAAATGAATGGTTTTACTACTTTTTGATTTTCAGATGGGGTGATACAGGTTGTGACAAAATATGTTAAAAATTGTGTTGCGATTTGTTACAAAAACATTAATTACACTAATTAAACAAACAATTTATTGAATCTAATTGACAAATTTTAGAGATTAGATAGTAGATTAATTTTTTAATAAATGGATCAGTAGAGTGTATTAAAATTTCAACCAAAATGAGCAGCTGAAGCTTAAGTGAACATCTTTGTGTGTCCTTACATGGCAGTAACTATCAATGCTTCATAACGTGTACAAGTCAATGGCAAGCATAAGCTACACCAGTCATTACATTAAGTAATTTAATGACATTGAAAACAAATTATGTCACTGTTATTTTGCTAGAATTGTTAAATATACACATGTGCTTTAGTTATCAGAAACTTTTTCAAACCTGTGATAAATATCTGCTGGCAAAAAAATAGTAAAAAGAAAAGAGGTACATGAATTTGTAATTTTCGCGCATAGGGTTTGTACAGCTCCTCCACCGCTTATCCTTCCACAGCTTATCCACCCAGAATTTAGCCATCGTTAACGATTTTTGCATTTTCACTAATTAAACAAAGTGTCATAGCAAGATGTTACTCAGATTTCAAAAGCTGAGTAATTTTGCCTGTAGAATGAGCCCATATTTCATGCATAATTGGATAAAGAATAGGCTCTGGAGACAACAGTACGAATGAAGAAGAGGACTAAAAAATGTAACACCACCAGGTATTTGGGGGTCCCACCATACAACACATGACCATCAACAATATTTAGGTTCCCTGGAATACAGTGAAGATGTGTAATACTTGAAAAGATTTTAGGGTGATTCTCTCTCTCTTTTTTTTCAAGTCGTTTCTCTTGGAGAGTGCATGAGTAATTGTATTCCCATGATGCATAATTTATATTTCTGTTGAAAGATTGACTCTTGGCATTTTGTGCAGCAATGCTGCCACTTTCACTGCATGTAAAACCATTAAGTTGCTTGGCAGTTCTGGTTATATGCAAAATCTACAATCTTACTTTGTTTGCATCTGATAGTTCACTGACATACTGATCTAATGCGTGTAACTTTTCACTATAGAAAAAAATTAGCAATTAATGAACAGCTTGGAAAATAACCTCATCCATTATAAAAACATGAATTTAAAAAAAAAACGATTTTTACTGTGAACTAATATGAAATTCAGAATCCAATTCGCAAATCCGCCAATTTCCATCTTTAAATCAGCCAGATATCATCAAACACGCACTCACACACACAAATACACTCACTTTTTCTCTCTCTCTCTTTTATTTGCTATTGATGGGTTTTGTGAGTTGAAAACAGAAAACAAATGTTGTTTTTTATGTTACTGTAAGTTAAAATGACATTAACAATACACATGTACATGTAAACCTTGTATACAACATATTAAATCTCCATGTTAAAGGTTAGTGACATGATTGGGAACACTTGAACATGCCTCAAGAACCAAGTGAGTTGAAATATATACCAACTATACACCAGCTGGAGTGGATCTCCCAGCTGGAAGGATTTGTCTTTAATTTGTTTACTTGAGAAGAAAAGCATGAACATATTGGTATTTTAATTCTTTTGGGGCACAATAAATTAGAAGCCATAGAGAGCTACACAACAGGTTTGCCTGCCACAAGGAATATTGACATTAGTTATTTTAGAATGAGTCACAGCAGAATCTTTGCATAGTTTACTTGATTCTGGAATATTTTCAGCCCAAGTTGAGGACTTTTCCCAATCATGTCATTTACCTTAAATACAGTGTATCACCAAAAACAAAAATCTTTTCTTTCAGTTGTAATCTTCCATTTTAGTGAACAAAATGGTCAAAAACAAGACCCATCTTAAGTTCATTTTTAATTTTTAAAGAAATTTGTATCATTTTTCAATTGGGTTTGCTTTGGCTTCCGGATTTGATACAAATTTGTGGATGCATGGCCATCTAGCCAGTCTGTAACTCTACGATGTCACACCTTACTTATCGCATCACAGGTTGACCGTCGGCTGTAAAATCTGGAGAGTGGTTTCTACACTGTGGCCAGTCTCCTGAGTGCACTGTACAGGTACACACCATTATTTCACCATCCTCTGTTTTATCAATAGCACAGCCCGATCCATCTTCTTTCACTGAGTGTTTAATCAATTTGTTTTCGCTCCTGCTTTTAATTCAATGAATAAATTGATGGGCATGCAATGACAGGTTGGGGTCTCCTATTTCAGGTTTGGCATGCATATCATGCAGCCTGGAGCTCGGCTCGCTAATTGGTTAAGACAATGGAGATGGAGGTGGGGGTCTGTAAAAGACAGGAGATTGAGGGTGGGGTCACAGAGATTGGGGATCAGAGAAGTGACAACTCCTAAAATATTGAGCTCTAGACAATTCATAGTACTACTTGAAACGCAGGTTACCAAGTGAAGAAAATATACAGATACAGGAACAACTCCTAAAGTATTGTGCTCTTGAAAATTCATAATACTATGTGAAATACAGGTCACCACTGGAAGAAAATATACAGTGCAGATGGTGATTTATCATAACAAATGTCAGAAAAGCTATTTTTTGTCCTAATTTCCAAGAATTTGTCCATGACCTTAAGAAAATTAATAAAGTGGGATGCAAAAAGTAACGTATCATGACAACTGAGGCTTTTTGCAGAAAACTTCAGATTCCCTCAAATTACCTTTCCTTTAAAATCATGCAAAATCCCACAAAACACTAATTTCCTAGTGGAATGCCACTTCACCACTTGAAAGTAACCAGTTTATGATGTACCACATAAAAAACTTACTTTAAAAGTGAAAATTCATCAGGAATATACTATGTTTTGCAGGATCTTACGGGAAAGGTAATTTGAGGGAATCTGAGGTTATCTGCAGAAAGCCTCAATTGTTGTGATAATAACAAATATGTCTTCCGTAATGTACTAAATAACTGATAATTTTAGTGATTAAAAATGTATGCAGCATAATTACACTAAGTAAAAGAACACATTATTATGAATGATATTATAATTTCAAGAAGGAACTAGAAAAGAGCCCCCTCGTGAAAATTTTGACTTGGGTGATTTGGGAAAAGCATTTAATTGCTATCAACTATCATAAGGCCTACATGTATGTGTATCAACCTTTTCCTTTCAACTTCAATACACAGTCACTGTGAAGGTCACCCACACCATTGCACATTGTAAATTAAAAAGACAAATACATAAAATGCCCGTCATATATGTACCACAATATTTTCCAATGCATGGTTCAACCCACACAAACAGGTATTCTCATCTAAAGTCATCTCGCTAACAAGAGTGAATTATTTTCGAGAGCTGTCCGGAAATTGCAGCTTTCAGCGAGCGACACAAAAGATGGCCGATAAAATGCCGTTGTTAATGTTAGTTTCAAATGGGTCATTAGGCATTCAGTAGCGGCATTGGTCTAGATGAACCGTGGCAAACGATGGCACTCAGCTACAAACTGTGATCAGTTCGAAACCTGACCAGGGATGGAGCTTTCTTTGAAAATGGACAACGTGGTGCATCCAATTATCTGGGTTTCTAATGAAATATAGTAAAGGGAGCAAAATAATTAACTCTTGTTTGGCGGGTGAACCTCTTTAAAGCCAGAGTATAGTTTCAGTCGATAAGACAAAATTAGATGAACTTTCTTATAATTTGGTGGTGATGATGATGATGATGATAATGATCATGACCAAGGGGAGTATGATGTTGAAACTCATATTTTGTGATCTAATGGTAAAATTATGGATAACGTAGAACTAAGAAAAACTGGAGTGGAGGAAGAGGTCTTATACAAATAGCATAAAAATACAACCCCTCATGGGCTTATCAATGAATAAAGTTGGAAATCATCTAAAATGTGAGTGGAAAATGTGACATGTACCTGCTTTTGGCATATACATGTATCTGTGTTAAATTTTTCTTTATTTTATTAACTCTTAACATGCCAGAGGGTTTGAACCTCTATGGACTTATGTGTATTATTTGGTGCAGATCTGCGACTTCGGCACGTTAAGATCTCTTTACTTTTGAAATTATTCCAATATTCATCTTGGTTTTTTTTTGACATGCATACATGTACATTTAATGTCTGCATTCTACTAAAGTCAGAAATGCTACTATTTTAGATTCAAGAACTTTTACTGTAGCTAAATCTACATCAAGGAAGGCAGAGTACACAATCTGTTTACAGATAATGGGTGCTCTTTGATCAAGTCTGAATAAAATGGGCCATAAATCCATTGCTATGATTGTGACCACTACCTCGTAAAAGAAAGTACCCCTTTGTGCACAGTATATGTCATTATCCTAATACAACAATATGAAAGAGGGTTAGCAAAGTAAAATGTCAGTAGAGACCAACTTTTTCCAAGAGTACCAGTGAGTATATTCACATCTACCTATGATAGCCTAAAAATGGATTGGCGCACACGGTTTAATATTAGTGGATACTCAATTAAGAATAAAAATGGAATTTAGGTGACTGACGTATATAATGATATTCAAATGGATGATAAACAGCCTAGAATGTAACAGATTTGAAAAAT
>JZLH01S0601739.1:2905-13570 GCA_001188425.1 Eucidaris tribuloides
GCTTTATTTATTTATTTATTTGTAGCTATTAAGCATTACTGAATAAATAGAAATCAGAATGTTTGGAACAGATGCGGCATTTTCTTTCTCTTCTTTCTCAATGTCCTATATTTTCTTTCTTCTAAGCGGAGAGAGCATGTTAAGGATATTCTGCGCTATGTTAGAACGGTGAAATCGGTTGTCCGGCAGAAGGGCCTTAACAGTAACTTTTTTCTTATTTCTAATTTCTGTGTGTACACCTACGCTATTTAAACTCGCCCCGAGTTTTAGTTGTTTATTCATGCATAACTTGCCATTGGCAGTGTAACTTTCCAAACTTTTTTTTATTCTAGAGTGTTTATTTGTCCATATGAACACTTCTATGTAGTTCAGATATCAAAATTTGACAATTTTTCAAATTGAAGCTTCACAATGTTAGCCTATCACTTTAAGTTTTTTTATTTATTAATTTTTGATTGATTGATTGATTGATTAATTGATTGATTGATTGATTGATTGATTGATTGATTGATTGATTGATTGATTGATTGATTGATTTGCTTATCTATGAGTTTATAATTACTTGTTTTGTTATTCAATTGGATTGTAGGCATACAGGATCGGGTACCATGACCAACACGAAGATGGTAACTTCAAGTGGACAGACGGGTCGCCTACAGACTATGAAAAATGGGGCTCCACCCAACCAAACAGCTCGCACGATGAGGATTGCGTTGTCATTTTTCAGAGAGGGGCAAACGATTTCGACAAACAAGACTGGCACGACGAATTTTGCACTTTCGCCTATTCATTCTTTTGTCAGAAAACTCTCTAAACAAATGAGATATCGGAAATTAGCAGGTCGGCAAATGATATTTTGACGAATTACAAATTATGTTTTGCCCAATAGATTTTATTTTGATAAATAAATAAATAAATAAATAAATAAATAATTAAATAAATAAATAAATAAATAAGTAAGTAAATGAACAATATTTTAATAAATAGGTAATTGCTGTTTTAAAAATGCTTCATTTATGTAAACTGCATGCGTTTGATGAATCATAGCAATATAAATTGCTATACAATATTATATTCCTTTTCAATGAATGAATGCAATGAAACATGTATTGTTTCCTTGATTTATAAAGTAGACGTCATTATTTGGAAGAGCAGAGTAATAAATATTTTCAAAAGTAAAACAACTAAACACTTTTACTGTCTGTATTATAATGGCATCATTATTATACGTGATCAGTGCATCCATTTTGTGAAGTACGCTGGTGTGTACAAGCGTGTGTGTACATGCGTGTGTGTAGTACATGCGTGTGTACATGCGTGTCTGTACCTGTGTGTCTGTACCTGCGTGTACGTACGTGCGTGCGTACATGATTTGTGCGTGTGTGTGTCAGATGTCTCGTGTTATACAACTTTATTGACGTTTTATTGTTAATATGAAACGGGGTCAGTACCATGGTAACATCTTGGGGAGGATGAATTTTTTGGGGATGTAGTATGTCCAAAAAACCCTGACTTACTGTATTTTGAAAATTTCGGAAGGGGGAGGGGCGGTCATACTCCCCCCCCCCCTCGACCCGCCTGACGCTCCTGATATGAAAATGCTGATTTAAAATAAGATGGGTGCCAGACGTGAATACGTGATCATTTTTCAAAATATGGAATTATCACAAATGGCGTACATTATTCTATACACAAATCCAAAGCTTTATGACATATGCATATTATTTTGATGATATTTCTTGTCAATATGATGGTGATAATTTCAAAGCCACTCATTTTTAGGTGGAAAACCCTTACCGAATACCTTTCTAAAATCACCAATATTCGAAGTGGCTACCCTATTCATGCAAGTTAAATGTTGGTTTTTTTTGTCAAGACGAAAGTGATTATTGAATATTAGCTATGTACAAATTTTGTGAAACCGTGCACAACTGTTAAATTAAAATGTATTCAAATGGCTGCTATACAGCAATTGGTAGGCCTACCTTATTGTACAATTTCATTATCATGATGCAGATTTCTGACATGCACATCACTTAAGTGATGAACATATGAGAAGAATATAAACCAAACAATTATTTATTGTCAATGTGAAAAAGCTTATTCCCACACTGCAAAAAGAGCTGTGTTAGATCTAACATCACAGCTGTTAAATCTAACACCGCTCCGACTTCATTAGAAGACCACTCCGAGAGGTGTTGAAACTACACTGTGATGGTATGGGAAAGTAATCGCCTGGCACTTCTTGGTGTTAATTTGACACTTGAGTTGGTGATATTTTGACAATGTGAATTCAACAATGCCACTGCATGGTGTTGATTTGACACCGCTGGTGTTAATTGCATAAGTATAACACCGGCCCGGTATAGTTTTAACACCTGGCAGTGTGGCCCTCTATTAGAGCGGTGTATACTTTCGTGTAAAATTTTCCACATTTTTTTCCATCATCAAGTACTTTAGGGGTAAGTTCATCTTGTTGTTGAAGTTAATTATAAACAAGAATTGGCAGGAACTATATCCCCCTTTAAAAACAAGTTTAGATTTTGAAGTGACATCTATGGGTGTAAACACCATGAAACGAACACTGAAAATTTAACTCCAGCTTGGTGTTGTATGTTTAACACCAGTCTCTTTGCAGTGCAATCAGACTTGTAACACCCGTTCCCATTCCCATACCCGTACCCGTACCCATGACTTTGTCGCATGCTGGACCCGTACCCATACTCGTACCCATACCCGTACCCTTAACTTTAGCACATCTTGTACCCGTACCCGTACGCGTACCCGTGGCCTCGTACCTGTATCCATACCTGTACCCCATGGTTTCATACCCGTACCCATCGTTTCATACCCGTACCCATACCCATACCCATGGTATCATACCTGTACCCGTACCCGTACCCGGAACTTTGGCACATCTTGTACCCATACCCATACCCATACCTGTACCCATGGTTTCATACCCGTACCCATGGTCTCGTTCCCATAGCCGTAACCATGGTCTCGTACCCATACCCGTATCCGTACCCATGACTTTGTCACATGCTGGACCCATACCCATACCCGTACCCGTACCAATGGTCTCGTACCCGTACCCGTACCCGTAGCTTTCGCACATCTTTTACCCGTACCCATATCAGTACCCATGGTCTCGTTCCCATACCCGTAACCATGGTCTCGGACCCATGACTTTGTCACATGCTGGACCCATACCCATACCCGTACCCATACCCGTACCCATACCCGTATCCATACCCGTACCCGTATCCATGGTCTCGTACATGTACCCGTACCTATACCCATGGCCTCGTACCCGTACCTGTACCCGTACCCATGACTTTGTCACATGCTGGACCCGTACCCATACCCGTGCCTGTATCCTTGGCTCGGTACCCATACCCGTACCCGTACCCGTGTCCGTACCCATAACTGGGACCCACACTACAAGTCTGAGTGCAATTTGCTAGGCGGCAGGCATTATTGGATATCTTGCGGAATTCTACATCTTCATATCTACTGAAGACATAGATACCCTCCCTACTCAAAAGTATTGCAACATACACTATAACGCATGCATTTTGAGTTGAAGGGGTCTTTCTATTATGATGTCCTAATGAAATTTGTTATTGGAAAATAACAAATTATTTGAAAAGAAATCAATGAATATAATTTCTCCTTTCTTCACCAAGGCGGAGAGATTATCAAATGCAGGCGCACCCACGACAGAGGGGCCGGAACATAAAAAGATTAACATTTCTCTGTATCCCATAAGGGTGAGGTGTTAATTCACACTAGCATTCTAATTCGACTTCATATTTACCGTCAAATGGTTTTGATGATTTCGAAAGACTTCCTATAGTAAAAAAAATACCAATATATTCCTTTGAAGCTGTCTCAGAAAGAAGACACCACGCCTCAAAGAAGAAAGCGCCTCTTATCTTCATAAGACAGTGGTATAGGAGAATAAGGATGTAATTCAAGATGGTGGTCTTCTCTCCACATTATTGTATTCAATGGAATGAAAAGTGACATAACAGTAAATTTTAGGATGTTTGCAATAGTAAACCGCCTTTGGAATTCAGAAAGAATACGAAATAACAACCTGAAGAGGTCTTGTCTAAAATGTGGGCGTATCCTCCTATATCACTGTCTTATGAAGATAGGAGGCGCTTTCTTCTTTGCGGCGTGGTGCCTTCTTTCTGAGACAGCTTCAAAGGAAAATTTTGGCATTTTTGGTTAGTAAGACGTCTTTCCAAACCACCAAAACCGTTTGACGGTAAATATGAAATCGAATTAGGATGCTAGTGTAAATAAACACCCCACCCCTATAGGGAGCAAAGAAATGTCAAATTTTTAAGTTCCAGCCCCTCTGTCGTGAGTGCGCCTGCATTTGATAATCTCTCCGCCTTGGAGAAGAAAGGAGAAATTATATTCATTGATTTCTTTTCAAATAATTTGTTATTTTCTAATAATAAACTTCATTGGGACATCATAATAGAAAAACCATTTCAACTCAAAATACATGCGTTATAGTGTATGTTGCAATACTTTTGAGTAGGGAGGGTAATTCGGGATGTCAGAATATGCGGAGTACACTAGATATTGGCATGGTGTTCCTCCTCATAATAATCTTACCATGTGTTGGGGAGAGGGTGAGATAGTTTGTGTCATCTGCAAATAAGGTTTGAAATATGTAGTACCGTATGTGGCATGATAAACATTTCAAGTGTCTAAATTATATACTTCGATTTGGATGATGAGTTGTAAAGATTTTTTTTTTTTATATTTCATTCAATTCAAAACTGCCGTCAAGTTTCAAATCCGTCTCTATAATCTTTCACTATATATGTATATCCATCTATCTACCTCTCAATCCATCTATATTTATTCACTCATTTATCTATCCATCTATCTATCTATCTGCCTGTCTTGCTTTCTGTCTGTCTGTCTGTCTGTCTGTCTGCCTTTCTTTGTTTGTTCTTTTCCCCTCCTTTCTTTCCTTCTTCCCTTCTTCTTTCTTTCCTTCTTTTTTTTTATTTCATTTCATTTCTTTCTTTTCTTGTTTTCTATTTCCTTTCCTTTCTTTCCCTTCGTTTTCTTTTATTTTCTGTCTTTCTTCCCTTCTTTCCCTCTTCTTTCCTTTCTTTTTCTTCCTCTTTTTGTCTCCCCTTCCCCTTTTTTGCCGACTAACTCCATGACTATGCCGAATGGGTGCATGAATTTGCCAAATACGAGCTAAACCAGACACTGGTCATTTTTACCGTATCATATTCCCTTCAATCGCACACTCCTGCACTTGATCATACTACACGCTGATCGCATTGGCCCCACTAAACAGTCCGCCCACCGAATGTCCGTACGTACTGAATATAGTGCATTGATCATCGCTGGCTCTCATGTGTGAGCTGAGCGGCGTGCGCACGCGTACCGGCGGGACGAATATTGCATAGAGAGCAGTCCAGGCAGTGGACTAAATATGATCATGAATTGGAGTGTCACACTCCCTCTAGTGAAGGCAGTGTGTATGGCGAAATATCACTCGCTCTAAACCCTAGGCTTAGGTATGGGGTATCAAATGAGTGGTTTTTCACTGTTTGCGCCACTTAGGGATTGGATTTCTGTATTCACGGCACGTAGGAATAAGAAAATTAGTGGATTTCCCTGTTCATCACGCCACTTATAGAGTATTTTTGGTTATGTAGGTTCCGCCATATTGGGTTGCAAATTTGGTTATGTAGGTTACGCCATTTAGGGTGCACCTCTGGGGTTGTTGGATACTGGTGGGTAGCAGACCGTGAAGAGAGTGTCCCTCCCCCTCCCCCTCTCCGGATAGAGCTAAGATAGTGGCCAAAGTCTGTGTCGGAAAAAAATCTGCCTTACGTTTTCTTTAAATGTGAAAAATGAATCAGAATAGATGCATGGTGGAGGAAAACACGGTGAACTATGGGCTGTCATTAAAACCACTAGGCCTATATGCTTTGGAGCCTCGATTCGTGAAATTTGTTCATGAGATATGCTGTCCATTGGTACCAGGCAAATTGTCAGTCTGTTGGTCCTCGGTCTACTGGACATTCGGTCTAACGTACTCGTGGTTTACTGGACCGGTCCCTCGGTCTACAGGACCCTCATTCTACAGGACCCTCTGTCTACTGGACCCTCGGTATACCAGGCCCTTAGTCTTTTGGACCATCAGATTACCGGAACGTTGGTCTAACAGACCCTCTGCCTACTGGACCGATCCCTCAGTCTCCAGGACCCTCGGACTTTTGGATCTCCAGTCTACCAGACAATCTGTCTACTGGACCCTCGGTCTAAAGGTTTCTCGGTCTACACGACCCTTGGTCTACAGGACACTTGATATACCAGACCCTCAGTCTACCGGGCCCTCAGTCTATCAAACATTTGGTCTAATGGAATCTCGGTCTACTGGACCAGTCTCTTGGTCTACAGGACCCTCGGTTAACTAGGCCGTTGGTCTACAGGACCCTCGGTCTACAGGGACCTTGGCCAACAGGACCCTTGGCCTACAGGACCCTCGGTCTACGGGACCCTCGGTCTCAGACCCTTGATCTACCAGGTCCTTTATCTACAGGATCCTCGGTCCACAGGACCCTCGGTCTACAGGACCCTCAGTCTACAGAACCCTTGATATACTATACCCTCAGTCCACTGGGCCCTCGGTCTACTGGACCAGTCCCTTGGTCTACAGGACCCTCAGTCTACCAGGCCCCTGGCCTAAAGGATCCTTGGTCTACAGGACCCTCGGTCTACAGGACCCTCGGTCTATCGGAACCTTGGCCAACAAGACCCATGGCCTACAGGACTCTCGGTCTACCAGAACCTCAATCTACTGGGCCCTTGGTCTACAGGACCCTCGGTCTAGCGGAACCTTGGCCAACAGGACCCTTGGTCTACAGGACCCTCGGTCTGCAGGGGTCTCAGTCTACAGGACCCTCGGTCTACCGGAACCTTGGCCAACAGGACCCTTGGCCTACAGGACTCTCGGTCTACCAGAACCTCAATCTACTGAGCCCTTGGTCTACAGGACCCTCGGTCTACCGGAACCTTGGCCAACAGGACCCTTGGTCTACAGGACCCTCGGTCTGCGGGGGTCTCGGTCTACAGGACCCTCGGTATACATGAGGGGAATTGCTGCTTATAAGCTTGAACCCGCTAAATTTTTATCAGTTATCGTTATCTGAGATTGCGGACAGCCTAAGTAAACAAAAGCGCTGAGCGGTAATTCCCTCCCAGCAAAGTGACCTTGGCAAGGTGACAGATAAGTATTGACAGACGGAGAGAGTGTGTAAGATTGTAGCCTTTGATCAAGGCCTCGGGGCTTAATGATTTCCCCCGTCAGCGCAATACCCCACTAGCGCCTGGAACGAGACTAACCGCGCTAACCCCAGTGACAAAGCAGGCGAGAGGCGAAGCCTCTCGGCCTTTGCTATCCTGCATCGAATTTCTTATTTTAACCTTTGTTTCGCAGCCAAAATTTGCCACCGAAAGGTGGCCGCCAATCAGCTTTCACGATTCACAGCGGGAGAGAACACACGTAGAGATATCTCCGCATTGCACGCAGTATGCGCTGTGCACTGGACGCGTGTGATGGATGCGTTCATGTTTACAGTAGGTGAATAGATTTCTGAAACTGTGTTATCAACGTTGACTATCTATTTTCCGACTTTAGATTCGTTCCATTATGCAATTACGAGGTACTCTGCAATGACTAAAATAGCTAGTTTAGTCAAATTCCTTCTAGTGGAAATAGCTTGCTTTTCAAACAGTAGGCCCCTACGTAATATTCACGTACTGTACGATTTGAAACCGATCCGTAACGTGGATTGGGCAACAAACCGATTATGTAATGAATATTCATGATCGGTCCATATGAGGCTCCAAGATCTGTCCTGAGTGTATGCTGTGTCTGTTAAAAAAAACAGTATTGATTTCTAAATTTGCAAATGAATGATTTGTAGTGAAAATTTGATCAGATGGTAATTATGAAGGACAATTTTGATAAGCCTTTTCTATTTGTATTGTAACTTAGAATACAAGGTGACGCACTCAAATATGCATACCATCCTCACTGTAAATGCTGCCATCTCTTGGTAGCTATAGGTCCAATCAGTCTGCGTCAAAGTCCCATTACTGTACTTCCGACATACCAGCCCGCAGCAAGGATGTACCTCGTAGGGGAAACCCCCTATGGATGCTAATTTTAGCCAGCCTTAGGTAATAGGGAATGCTTACGGGAAACAGTGAAGTTCCGCAGGGGGAAAGTAGGGGGTAGAGCTGCCGAGGCGCAAAGCGCCGCGGCAGCTAGTACTATTACATGTATAATGCAGGTGTGAAAACTCAATCGATTGCTAGAACGTTATCCCAATGCCAAGATCACACTTCACTCTAAAGTCTTCTTCATTAAAGCGTGTTTTGCGATCTCCCGATATATGGTTATAAAGGGCACGAGAAACTGCCATATGTTGAGGTTGAGCTGATAAATTATTTCGATAATAAGATAAATGAAATAATAACACTGATAAGTTATACAATTCTCAAGTTTGAGTTTGAGTTTGAGTTTATTTTTTCCACTTTTATCATATAAATTATACAAAATTAATGTATACATACATCATACAATTCTGATGTATTGAAACAATAAGGCAATTATTTCCATTTCTACAATTACATACGAGTGCTACACATAAGCAAAAATATTTCATCACAATCATAATATACTTTTAAATATTTCTATGAGAAATGCTGAATGTATGTATAATTACATAAATAGTAGGGGGGGGGGCAATGTAAAATTTTGTGAAGTTCATGTTAATTATTGGCAACATGTATTAACGTATTCTACTTGGTCTGACTATTCAGAAAAAAACATGTCATTTTCTAGTTGACCTTTGGTGACCTTGACACAAGGTCAAAGTTCAAAGTGGTTAAACGTCGTCCAAAGTATGTCAACCTTGGTATCAAAATGTGGCAAATTTCACACTGAGCAAGTACGGTAACATTTATTTTGTTATTTGACCTTTCCTTTTTTTGTTATTTGCAAAAAACCTAATTACAGACGTTAATTTGTATAAATTTGCTTGTATTCAGACTAGTCCAATCTAGAGACCACGGGACTATCTTTTGTAATTTTTTGACGGATTCTAGTCAATTTGAGGGTGCTGATTCTAAATTTGATGAGTGCCAGACTCAAAACATTGATCGTTTTTCGAAAAACACAAAAATTAAAAATGGCCGCCAAAACTATTAAAAAGGGGACTATGGTCACATTAGCGTACACATTTCAGTAATTATTTTCAACGTATACACGTTTTATTGATGGATTCTAGTCAATTTGAGTGTGCTTGTTCCAAATCCGATTGATGTCAGATGCAAAACCTTCAACGGTTTTGTAAAACAGCACAAAATCAAAATGGCTGAGGAAACCACTAAAAAGTCTGCGAAAGTCCCATTACTGTCCAAATTTCTGTCATCTTTTTCTATGTATAGATTTAATTTTGATGGATTCTAGTCAATTTATCAGTGCTGATTCCAAATCAAGTGGGTGCCGAACAAAAAACCTCGGGTGTTTTCGTAGAAACGCCAAAATTCATAATGGCTGCCTAAACCCTGATAAAACCCGATATATTGGTCCCTATTAAAGTGCATGTTTAAATCAAATTTTGGACATATTATTTTTTTTATGGAATCTAATCAATTGAGGGTGCTGCCTCAAATCAGAAGAAGTCGGAAGAAGAAAAGATGAGCATTTTTGACACTCTATTATGTTGAAAACGATGACTTAAATGCGTACGGTACTAAGAGCCTTTTTAAGGGTTTAGCAGCCATTTTGATATTTGTGTTTCTACAAAAACGCTCAATATCTCATCAGATTTGGATTCAGCACCCGTAAAGTGGTCTCTAGATTGGACTAGTTTGAATACAGGCAAACTTATGCAAATTAATGTCTGTATTTAGGTTTTTTGCAAGTAACAAAAAAAGAAAGGTCAAATAACAAAATAAATGTCACCATACTTGCTCCTTGTGAAATTTGCCACATTTGGATACCAAGGGCGTTATACTTTGGACGATGTTTGACCACTTTAAACTTTGACCTTGTGTCAAGGTCACCAAAGGTCAACTAAAAAATGGCAACATGGTTTATCTGAATCGTCAGACCCAGTAGAATACGTTTATATATGTTACCAACAATTAACATGAACTTTATAAAATCACTATTTTTATGACATTGGCCCCTCCACAAAAATTCATTACTAAGAACAGCAAAACAATAAGGTACAAAATATATAGACAAAAAGTTCATTCAACTGGTAAGCCTACAGTTACGAAACATTGAAACCTGGGGCCCGATTCACAAAACGGGACCAACTACAATTACTATGGCAACAGGGATCAATGATCATAGCGGCCATATTTAGGTTTGGTTACGAATCTCGAAACACAAGTTGGGATCATTAACTCTAAGACGAGCTCTAAATGCTGGGTCTGCTGAGAAGCAGCTCTAACTATTGCTCTCTGCCACGGTTCACCGACAAGATCGCGGAGCGCATGTGTCAAGCATGAATGTAATTGTTATTCGGACGATCATTAATATTTATAGAATGCATGCTTAACAAATGTCTGAGACTACAATGAACATACACCTGT